>SRPN01000332.1:0-26695 GCA_018360045.1 Claviceps capensis | reverse complement strand
CTCCCGGGCTCATAACTGTTGCACAAAAGAATGGGCGCAGCCGTCTGGCCACTCTTTTGTGCTTTGTTTACCCCTATATACCCTGCGACAACTCGGGCAGCCGGTTGGTGACAATGGAGACGACTCACGAGTGACGGCATCAGGACCCCCATTCTCGCTCTGAAGCCGCTCGCCATGTCGTCCATTGTTGTCGATAAAGGCCCCGTCCGTTGAGGCTTCCATTGTCCAAAACGGCTGTAGAGCAAATCTTCGTCGTTGCGGACAAGTAGAGGTCACGTCACATGTCGGTTCCCTTCTCAGCCTGTATGGTTCGCCAAACGCGCCACGCGCCGGCCACGCGCCAAAGGCCCAAAGCTGTTCAATGCAGGCAGCAGAAGCGAATTTATTTCTGGCCATAGGCCCATAGCCGCGAGTGGCGCCCCATGATCTCGGCGCGGCCCCCCAGACAAGTTGAGGACGTGCCACTCTCTGGCCTCTGCGCTACAACGGGCCTTTTTTTTTTTGCCGCGCGAAACTTCTTTTGGAACTTCGACGCCACCTGGTCTTGCCTGGGGTTTGCGGCTTGCCTCGCGTTGCCGTTGAGCCGCTTCCCGCTCTGGCGTATGGCGTTTGATTAACGTCTGAGCACCTTCACCTTCGTGCCTGTGTCGGAGAAGGTGGTTTATATTTGGCTGTGTATGCTTGCGGACCAAAGCCAAGGAACGCAGCTACATATATCCGCAGTGTGCCGGTGAATCGTGGATTCGTGATGGTAGGGCTGAATTAGCTACATAGGTAGGTTTGTACACAAGTGACAAGCATGTGCCGGAGCAGTGTGGTGGAACTTTGCTGCGGCTCCGTACAAAGTCGAGCAAGTAGCGGTGGGCGAGTAGTTAGTATGTACATACCAAGTTGTACATACCAAGTTGTACATACCAAGTTGTATATATCAAGTTGTACATACCAAGTTGTACATACCAAGTTGTACATACCAAGTTGTACATACCATGTTGTTACTCTGTACTTCGTACACAAGCGTTATTAGTATCAAGGTGCTGGGCGTTAAGAAGTGTCCATGATACGCTTATGTATGTAGAAAAGGTGCAAACACGTGGCATTGAGAATCAGCAAGCCATCTCAACCTTCAAAACCTTGCTCAGCGTCAACGATGCATTGCGATACCGACAGAAAGGATCCCCTACCCCCAATCCGAAAGTATGATTCGCCTTCCCTCCACCCACCCAGCGCCGCGGCGCTCTCCGTTGTACATCTGTTCTTTCTTTTCTTTTGCCCATTTCTTCTCTCGCTTCATGAAGCGAATCGAGTTGGTTGGGTACCATCCATCGCATCCATCACAGCTTTGGCAGTTGGTAGCTTTCTTTGTCGGGCACCTGCGCAATGCCTGATCCCCTGCTGGAGGATTCTGGCGAACGGAGACTAAATTCTAAAGCGTGTCCCTCGAAAAAAAGAAGCTTCCCCCACTCCAACGGACGAACTGCTTGGCGCGCGCAAAAAAAAAGAAGAAGAAAAGGTCCTTGCCAATGACGACATATTCCGTAGGCGGGCTCGCAAGGCGGTCAAGGAGTTTCCCAGCGTCGTCACAAGCCACGCGAATGTGGGCTGGTGGCTGATGGCTGGTGGACCACAGCTTTGCGCCATTGTCGCATGACGAATTGCATGCGTGAGGCGATAAACCAGGATGCTTCATCAATCACACTTCACGACGGATTTATCATTTGCTTCCATTGGCAAGTACATATGGATATTAGAAAATCGACTTCATCTTTCGCCGCTTATAGAGCAATATTCGCGCGGTGATCAAAGCGCACAGTCTAATCATCCCACTGTAGTTGTAGTTGTTGCCACTCGTTGCACCTGAGTCGCGCGCACTCGGCGGTCAGCGTTGTACGAATATGTACCTACTTCTGCAACATTCGTGATTCCTTCATGACGAGCCGTGTTCACGGCCCGGGCAATCTTCTGTTGTGCGTGCGCTGTGCATATCTGCTGCATGTCTGTAGCACCGTTACATGAAGAACGTCCCATTCACACATGAATTTGACTTTTTTCTTTGCGTTTTTCCCTTGCTTTGCTCCGTTGTTGCATGGTAATGGCATGGTTCCTGGACTTGCATGCATCCGCATGAGAAGCTAATGCAGCCGAGCTCAAGTGCTGCGTTGCTATGCTGCGCCCCCATCCTTTGTCGGTATGCGGCATGTGCAAATGGACGTCGACATCATGTTTGAGAGCAAGCAATGTACGAAGCACGCAGCAAAGTGATAAATATTGTCGAGTTTACCAGCTTATCTCGCCTGCTTGGGAAATGTGGGTGCGACAACAGGAGAAATCAACGTTGATGAAGGTCTTGGAAATGTGGGGTCCCGTTTCGGTTGTTATGTTAGAGTCTTCGAGACAAGGCGGCGTGGTTGACCGGCCGATCTGATAGGGTTCCAACGTTTTGCACCAACGTAAAACGGCCAAAGGCGGGGCAGGGGGTAGCACAGACCCCCGCCAGGAGAGGCTCCACTCATGGCCGTCTTTGTCAAGTTCTTCCTGTCCGCCATGGCCCATGGATGATGGATGGCACCATGGCAAAACATTTTTTCTCGTGATGAGCATGGGACGGCGGAAGGCAGAACATGAGACATGGATGAACAGACGCCACAACGCCATGGATCGCCTCTCTTGCGCACTTGCGTGTCTGGGCGCTGGGCAACCTGGAACGCAACGCGCCTTACGATGCACCACCCCATACCCCATCATCTGTTCTTGTCAATCCACCTTGCAGAGCGTTTGAGATGCCATCTGCGCAGCTACATGTTAACTAACATACCTATGTATTTTATACGGAGTACTCCGTATGTGCGGACCTATACTCCGTACTCCGTACTAGTGCAGCTGTTGCGAGGCACCCTGCGAAGAATCCCGCTTGCTGAGCCCCCGGCCCGGTCAAGGCGCCGGTGTGGGTCCACAAGGGACTGCGTGGCCCATCATTGTCCAATCAGAAGGGCGCTGCGAGCGGCCTGGTGACCAGGGCCCGGGCTTGTCGAGATTGGATGCCACAACTTGGTCCCGGCGGCATTGTGATTGCGCTTGGCACCATGGAGCCCGGAGCCGTAGCGCGTCATTCTCTAGGCTCATGGCGCGCCGTTACAGCTGCGCAAAGCTTTTGCTGGAGTCGCCGGCTGCGGCGTACCTATGTAGGGAGTAGGGGTCGTTCGCGGAGGCCGTTCACCTTCGCCTGGCCTCATCTGGCGTTGCGTCACTTCCCGACGTCGCCTCGTCTGGTCGCATGGGATTTCGTTTGTTCGTGATGCGGTTCGTACTCACTGGCATTGGCTGCCACTTGTCGACAGTCCATGTCGGCTGGTGCAGTCCGTCAGAGACCCCTCCTTCCCGAATGGACCCTTTCTTGGCTCAGATTCTTTCCACCGTTGTCGCCAGTCGCCAGCAGACTTCTACTCCGTACTCCCCTTCTTCCTTTTGTGCAATTTTTGAGCTCTTCAAGCGGCTTGCATCTCGATCCCTCGCCGCTGCCATTTTTTTCTTCCATTCCCTATCGCGGGGCCAGAGTCGCCTCATGTTCCTCCTACCCCTCATCGTCCTCTGAGAGCGTGCACGCCATCTACCAACGACGACAACTCTTTACTCGAGCTTTGCTGTGTTTGCCTTTTCGAGGTCAGTCAATTTGCAACGAATATTCAGCCAGTTTGTTGTTCTTCACCTCGTTTGCGGTGTTTTTTGTTTTTGTTATTGTTGTTGTCGTCGTTATCTATCCACCTCCACTCACTCAACATCCTTGCCGATTTTTCCCGCCTCACAACCCTACCACTTCTTTTTTCTCTCGCTTTCTCTTTTCCTCTACCTATTCCGCCCTCTCTCTCTCTTGCTTCGTGTTCTTGTGTGCATGAACCTACAAAGTTCGTGTTGCGTCATTGTGGCCTTATGGGAATACTCTTTCCTTCCCCTTGCCCTTCACTCTCAGTTCTGTCTACTTGTGAGCCATGCTGAGAGATGGGCGTTGCCTCGCGATCCGACGGCCCTTGTCTTGCTCCTCGTTTTAATTATCCAGTGCAACGCCTAATTTCCCCCTTTCCCTTTCCGCCTTTACTGTTTAATACCCATACTTGTGTTTCCGCGTCACGCGTCGCCACACCGTGAAATCTTCATCTTTGGTCGCTATCCGTGAATGTGTGTATCATCGCACATTGCTGCCATCTCTTATCTGAAACCCCCCTTCCCCTCGAGAGACTAGCAAGCGTTAGCAAGCGTCTTCGAGGCCCTCAGAACAGAGACACTGCTGTCACAAATTTGTTTCACTACATACATGCAAGACGACGGAGTTCACACCATTACACAGACTACTTGCACCAAGTTCTTGTTCAAGACCTCGTGATTGACGCTTGGCCTATAGCTCTATTCTTGCCCGCCATCCTGTATTGGCAAGCCACATCGCTTTGTCATTTTGCTACCGCCATATTCAACGGCGTGTACAGGATCGAGACAAAGCATCTCCTTCGTTGTCGACATTCAGCCCGCCTTATTCGCTCTTGTCGAGTCGTTTCTCTCGAGCCTCACCAAGCAGCCCCATACCAACCTTTACACGGTCGAGCCCCTTATGCGCACATAGCAGCACAGGGGCAATAAACCGACAGCATGGATTCCGAAGACGGAGAACAATTCATAAAGGTAAGTACGAGGAGGTGCATACCCGCGTCGTCCCCTTCCGTCTTTTGCTCATTCTTCTCTTCGTTTGATAGCAACTGGCCGCCTTTGTACGCACCCATGAGAAGGCCCTTGCCAACGCACTGCAATTTCAACGCCGCGAAGTGCGCCATCGCCCGTCTCAGAGCACAAGCGCAGCCACGATCCCCTCATATCCAACATTGCCAGAACGACCTTCGACTTCTTCCTCCGCGACTGGCGGCCTGGCTGCTGCCTTCTCACTAGGCTCCCTCAATTTTACCTCACATAATGTCAAGTCGGCAAAATTGGCACTTACTCCTCACCACCTCTTCTTCTTGCTCTCTAGCTTCGAGGACCTGGGAATCAATGTCGGTCCCATGAAAGTCCGCTTAGAGAACCTCCACGACAGCTCATCATCTAACAACTATGTATCATTTCTGGGCAACACGCACCGAACTCGTACCCGCAGCTCCGACGTAGGATCAATCCATTCAGTCTCTAGCATGCGCAGTGTCATGTCGGGCATGTCTGCCTTGTGGAATAGCTTTGGGATCGGAGCCAGCATATCTGCCGCCCGCACCGAGAGACACAAGGCCGCCATTCAGGCTGACCTCAAATATTTGTATTCTGCTTTTACCAAAATTCCGTGTCTTAAACTCGCCCCCGACTGGCGAGCACGGCTGATTAGTGGATACGAAGAATTCCCATTCGACTCGGCTGTACCCTTATACGTCTTCAAAAACTTGCAGGCTCTTGAGATCAACGCTCTGGACTTTCGCCAGTTCTTTGGCTGGGACCGTCTTGCCGACCAGCTGAGGTCTCTCACCCTGAAGCAAGCGGGCATTGAAGACCCTGCAGATATTCTCATCGATGTTGTTCTAGATGACCTGGACAGGAGGCGTCGCCGGTCGTCCAAATCTCATTCGTCACCAGCAACGACTTGGGCTGCTGTCAACAGTCCCCGTCGCAGCAGTCCCGTAATTCTGCAGCCTGATCTTATCAGACCTGCTTCCGCCCCTGGGTCACCCGAGCATCGGAACCTCCTTGCTGAGCTTCGTCTGGGCTCCATGGTGCCAAGCGAGCCAGTCTTAGAAGATAGCGAGAGCTCTGATACTGCCAGGCACTCACTCTATCGTGAGGAAGCGGATGCATTTTGCCAATCGCCTGGCGGAATCTCACGGCCTCGCAGCATTTCTCCCACTCGCCCAGCGAGCTCCAAAACCAACTCGTCGCATATGAGATCATCGCAGCAGCGCATCAGGCGGTCAGGCTCCGGAAGCTCGCACTCGAGTCTTTCCGAATCTTGGCATCATCATTCTCGGGGCTGTTCTGGCAATATTCTGCCGGCATCGAAATGGCGATTCTTACGGCATCTCTGCCTGTCTGAAAATGCCATCACTTCCTTCCCTTCTTCTAGTTTGGCTCCTCTTTCCAACACACTTTACTCGCTAGACCTCTCGTCAAATCTCTTCAGCCAGATCCCCGACAGTCTAGCCACCCTCGCAGCTCTCCGTGCCCTAAATCTCTCTTACTGCATGATTGATTCGCTACAATCATTGGCTCGTAACCCACTTCCCGCCATCACTGCTCTCAACTTGCGATCGAACCGGCTTCAGTCACTAGCTGGAATCGAGAAGTTGTACCCACTGGAACGACTCGACCTCCGGGACAACCATCTCGCTGACCCGCTCGAAGTGGCCAGATTAACTGGCATCCCCGACATTCGTGAAGTGTGGCTAGAGGGGAATCCTTTTACGCGCACACACAAGGATTACCGTGTGACGGTCTTCAATCTCTTCCGGTCCGCACCTGGCTATACAGAGGACATTATTGTGGATGGCTCCGGTCCAAGCTTCACCGAGAGACGCTTGTTGCTTGAAAGAGTTCCGATTCCGGACTCGGTGCCTGTTGTCAAGCCAAAGCCCGACATTTGCAGGCCCACCATCATTTATAATGTGTCCAGGGAGCCGTCAACGTCGCGCAAGGATCGTCCTGTGGCTAAGGCGGTAACCAGTGAAGTGAATACAGGTTCCGCTTCTCGCCGCCGCAAGGTATCAAAAAGGCGTATTGTCGATCTCGCCACGGGGAACGCTGTCGCGTCGTTTCAGATATCAGAGGAGCCTTTGAGGGGGACGGGCAGACTCAGGTCAGAGACTTTGGACAGCAACTTTCGAGCGCCGCTGCAGACTCCAAAGCTGATGTCGCCTGCTGTGGATGATTGTAAGACCACATCCTCAACAGCTTCTTTGGACAATCTGCCTGGTTCTGCCGTGCCGCAGTCGCAGTCTGTCGCCGGTGCTGCAGCATCAACCACGACGGAAGAGACGACCCTGCCTCAGGACTGGGACCACAGTGGTGAGATGTACCGGCGCAAAATAGAGGCACTTCGCGACAGAGTCGGCACCGGCTACCTAAGCGTATTGAGCGAGGAGAGCTGGGATGGTACTACGAGCCCATTCATGCCTGCGAGTGTTCCATCCGTGGCAGCGCTACGAGCTGGCCACTTACCTCAACATGCACCTCGAGCTCAATGTGGCCTATAGTGGCCGCACTGCGAGGTTATATGATAACAAAGGGCAGGGACGGAACGCCGCGACTCCTTACGCTCTACCCAGGGACTACACCCTTTCGACTGGATTGATACCCTTGTGAAACGACACATATCGTTTATCTTTTCTGCAACTAGAGCGTTTGTCTATTTACCTTGCTGCATCGACATCTGTGTGCAACTGTGTCCGGGTTCGATCGATTTCATCGATCGGATAGGACCCTTGCGAGGACTACGCATCTCTCAAATGCGCTTCTCGTGGGCCAGTTTCTCACATAATATATGGAATGATTCTACGAAGCATAGCGATTCTGGCGCTTGGGGTTTCTAATTCTCTTTTTGCTTTTGTTCTTGCATCCTGATGGCTTGGTCTTTCCGTATTGTCCATGGTTGTCATATTTTATTTTTTCTTGTTTGCAAAATACAGTTCTTCACCTGAAAGGTGACAAGGGACTTTTCTGGGTGGTAGGAGTAAGTGAAAGACGGAAGATCGGATCACTGGGTTTCTCTCGACTTGGCGCCCGATAAACTGGATAGGGTTGTCGGATGAACGCGACGTTGTATCCGACGCTATCATGTATGACGGCTTCTCTTACCATACTTTTGGTGGCGAGATTTTGACGATTGCGGAATCAACGACTAGTCAGAAAGCCAGTGCGGCGATTTCATAGCAGAGCATTGGTTGGCCTTGTTTAATACATTTCGAATTTTGGATCGGAAGACCTTTCCGCTTTGCAAGTCAATTATTGTACACAGACTTTCTTCACGAGATACTCCTTGTAGAGCTGCTTCGTCGTGCTGTGTATGCTATTGCAGAAATGTATTCATCAAGCCCGATATAAGCGTAAGCCGCGTGGTTGAAAGCGGAAGCGAAGGATCCTCGATCAAGAACCGCGCGTCGTGGAACGCAGCGTTTGAGAACATCCAGTCCTGACGTTGGCGATGGTTCAGTACGACAAGCGTAGGAATACATGTCCAGTTCTGCTCTAGATTTCAAGATGGCTCCGTAGTTAGCCTACTTAGGTTTCCAGGCTTAGATATACATTACATCCAGACCAAGTTCTGTCCTGACTCCTGCAGTACCTATGTATAATGTGATAGCTTCCGAGCTTACTACAAAGGAGGAATGGCGCTCCCGACAAGCCGTTATTTAGGTACCTTTTTCTCGAGGAAAGCAACTTGCTTGAAACGGCCGAGAAGCGTAAGGAAGTCCACATGCGGTTTGTGACACGAAGACTACTGCCAGGAACCACAATTCGTTCATGGAGCTGCTTCCCCAGACGGCAATGTTAGGGGCTGCAGGTCCTCGGGCGCTCTTGACCCGAAGCGGTAAGGCCGGACGTTTTGGCTGCTGACTAACCCGAGGTTACATGCAAAAGACTCCACACATGCCAGGGTATAGAGGTGGCTGCGAGTTGGTCCGTGCGTCTGTGACTTCAACGCGTGGTCTGTTTTTCGCTCCCGTCTGACGACAGATGGCCTTCCCGACTACGCTGTGACACATGTCGTTGAGCATTCGCGTCTATTGCCATCTCTAAACGCCAAAACGGGCTCTTACGTCGCTTCATCTGAATACTTTTATGCGAACTGAGTCCACGGGAGTCCATACGGGGCCTTGAAATGATCGCCTACCCCGCCCTTGCCCCTTGACAAGGCTGCGCGCAACTTTGACACCCCTTGGATTTCCACTGAACGCCGCGTTTGCCACGGTGAATTACACGATTGGATCGAGCGCTTTCTCTTGATCGTCATCCGATCGTTTCGAGAGCACAACTACGTTATGGCTCCTGCCTCGCCAACACCGAGAAGGACGCCAACCGGCCGCCCCCGCGGCCGCCCTCCGGGATCGACAAACGCGGCGCGTGCGGCAAGGCAAGGGCTTTCTGTCGGGCCCGCCACAGAGCCGCCTCCGAAGCGGCGAAGATATATTCCTGGAGGTCCCGGAGGCGGTGGAAGATTCTTAGACCCGGGAGACCTGAGCGGCTTAACCCCGACCCCCGTGCCGAGGGTACGGTCAAGCGTGATGCGAGGCCAGACATATGGACAGAGAACACCTGGGGTCCCTCGGCGAGAGAGGAACACTCGATCACGGGTTTCAGCAAGCGAGGACTTGGAGGAAATGAGATGGGGTTCCGCTGCTGCCGTGGCGGCTTCGGTCAAACAGGCCGAAGACTATAAGCCACGAGAAGAACGCAGCTGGGAAGAATTCCATCCAAATCTCGATATCGAGAAGACGTTTATAATTTTTTCTGCGGAGGATGTTGACGGACTCTCAATAGGTCCAGCCAACACTGCGCCTTCACAGTCAAAGCAGCACCAACAGCAAGAACAACAACAACAATCTGGCACGCCGCTGCTGCTAGCCAATGGGTCCATGACTCCCTCTCGGCAGACCAACTCTGCTTCGACGGGGACGGAGCCGATCGCTGAGGAAAAGACGGAAACCAATCCGGGCGACACACAGCCGTTCACGCCGTCGAGAAGGTCGCGGCGACCGATACGTGACGTTGTCAGCTTCTGCACGCCTCGGCCGTCTGACCTGGGCATCACGCCTCGAACGCCTAAAATACTACCCATTTCCAACCAGACTCCTAAAGAAAGGCTGGATCTCAAATTACCGTCCTACCGCAAGACCAATCGGATACAGCTATTCGAGAGCAAGACGTTTGGCCAGGCACGTTATGTGGACAAGTCAATGAGCAACGTCGGTTATCAGGAGAGCGATGAATTCATCCGTCCGGATACCACGTTGATCAAGGCCATTGACACGAACGCAGAGGACGACTTTGACTTTTCCCACATGAGCAGCAAGGACGACCATTCTCACCATTCAAAACTCGGCCGCGTCGAATATGACATGGATGAGCAGGACGACATGTGGCTGGAACACTTGAATGCTCAGAGGAAGCAGATTGGGGTCGAGGCCATTACGAGAGAAGTGTTTGAAATTACCATTACAAAGATTGAAAAAGAATGGCATTTTCTCGAGAAGAGAATACCAAAGCCTAACCCGAAGCCCCCGCAGACACATCGGCCCAGATCTAGTTCGGCTGCGGCGGTCAATGGCGAGACGCAGTCTGGCGAGGAGCCGGACAGCAAGTGCGCCATTTGCGACGATGGTGACTGTGAGAATACGAATGCCATTGTTTTTTGCGATGGCTGCAATCTGGCTGTACACCAGGAATGCTATGGTGTGCCGTTCATCCCTGAAGGCCAATGGCTTTGCCGGAAATGCCAGCTCTGTGGCCGGGGCATTCCTGTAAGTGCTTTTATGAGTTCCCACGCGTTTCTTGACTTGCGAGGATTCGGAGGACTATTTGCTGACTCTTGGCTCCTCCGCAGACATGCATCTTCTGTCCCAACACGGACGGTGCCTTCAAACAGACCAACTCGTCCAAGTGGGCACACCTGTTATGTGCAATGTGGATTCCAGAAATATCACTCGGAAATCACACATTCATGGAACCAGTCATGGACGTGGAAAAGGTGCCCAAAACAAGATGGAAGCTATCCTGCTACATCTGCCGCCAAAAGATGGGCGCATGCATTCAGTGCTCCAACAAGAACTGCTACCAGGCTTTCCACGTCACCTGTGCCAGAAGAGCCAAGCTCTACCTAAAGATGAAGACGAGTCACGGGGCCCTGGCTGTCCTGGACGGCAACATGATTCTCAAAGCCTTTTGCGACAAGCACTGCCCGCTAGACTATACCAAAGAGAACAATGTGCATCAAGCCGCTCGGTCCGCCAAGAAGTTCTACAAGAAGAACATGAAGGGCCGCATATGGGCTGATAACCTAACCATGGCGAATGCCATTGCTGCCCAGCATCGCACTTTACTAACAGAGGGCCCTTCTACCAACGCCCAGATAGACGAAGCGAAGCATCCCTCTGCAAGTGGCAGCGGCAGCGGCAGCGGTGCCGTCCCCCCAGCAGATAGCACCAGCACCAGCAAGAAGAAGAGCGACCAACCCCCTAAAAACATGTGGAAGCTCCCCTCTGGAGCGCCCATCATCCCGCAAGTCGTCTTCGACACCGTAGATGCATCCCTCCAGCGGTTCGCCCTGCACAAGCGAAAGGAATTTCTCAGTGAAGCATGCCGATACTGGACCCTAAAGCGGGAAGCCAGGCGCGGAGCCGGCCTGCTGAAGCGACTACAGCTCCAGATGGAGACCTTTTCGTCCATGGAGCTCACTAGGCGGGACTTTTCGACGATGGGGCCAAATGGGAGGGGGAGGCTGGCGCGGCGGATTGAATTCGCGGAGGTGGTATTGCGGGATTTGGAGCAGTTGAAGGATTTGGCAGAGAGAATTGTGCAGAGAGAGGGGATTAAGATGGAGGGGGCGGAGTTGGAGGGGAGGTTTGTGGATGAGTGTTATTTTCCGGTGGCGAGGTTTTTTCCGGGGGTGGTTGAGAAGGCTATTCTGTGAGTTTTCTTTTCCTTTTTCTTTCTTCTTGGTCTTTACGTTGCCTGCCTTCCTATCATTTTTCTGTTTCTTTGTTATTTTTCTGCCTCATGTCTCCCCCCTATCTCTTCCTCTTTCTTCGGCCTTATTCAGCGTCTGTTCTTCTTTCCACTGCTACAAGCACTAACTGAGGTGAACAGACTGGACAAGGGCGTATTTGCGACTGGTTTGGACAATTTACAATCTCGGGTCAACAAACGATTCTATACCACCGTCTTGGCGCTCGCGCAAGACTTGGGAGACGTGATTGGCACTGGAATCGTCAATGACCCTGCTCCTACGACTGCCGCGGACAGCGGGCCGAGATTCGAGGTCGATACGGCGCATACCAAGTCCAACATGAACGACATTCGGGAGCGGCGCAAGTTGGGCAAGCGGATCCTCAAGGCGGTGCAGCCCCTTTTGGAGACGGCCTTGCGAGTCGAGTGCGAGATTTCAAACAAATCGTTCGAGATGCTTCAGAAAGAGTTGGAGCACCTTGTCGAAGCAAGCATTGACACCTCCAAAATCATTATCACGCCGTGTACATCGAAGCAGGAAGACGGGGAAGACACCATTATGGTGGACGCACCACCCACAGCCGGCGCAGACGCAGCGGACGCAGCGGACACAAACGCAGTAAACTCGTCCGAAATCACCGTCAAGAGCCGCCCCCTCGAGGCAAGCCCCGGCGAGGACGGCGGCGACCCCATGGATACCTCCGAAGACGGTCCCGACACCAGCGCCGAGGGCCAAGACGGGGGCAACATCCAGGTCGATACATCTCGCCTCGCATCCCTCAATCTTGTTGTCCAGTCCGAAGACGCACCTCTGACATCACCCCGGAAAAGCAAGCGCGGGAAAAGCAACGGCCTTCCCGCCGCCGCCGCCGCATCATCCGGCACACCACCCGGGAGCGAGGAATTTGGTGCTCTGCCCCTGCCGAGTGTACAGACCACGGCCGGACCCCCCACGCCTCCGCAGTCGAACGGGAGTGGAAGCTTTGCGGGCAAGGAGATTCCCCCACTTCATGATCCGTTGACGGATGGGGGGGTGCTGTGGTACCTGCAGTCGATGCAGCCTAGGGGGACGTCTATTCTGGGGGAACACTGGGCGGGGGGCCGGGATGCGGTTAGGATGCTAAGTGAGGAGCTGACGGATCTGGATGACGAGGAGCTTAAGGGGCTTCGGGCGGAGGTGGATGAGTCGGTTCGGGGGGGGCAGGCGGAGTCTGAAAAGGGTAGGAAGGCTGACGAGGGGGACAAGGCCGACAAGGTTGAAAAGGTTGAGAAGGCTGAGAAGGTTGACAAGGCTGAGAAGGCTGAGAAGGTTGACAAGGGAGTGGTGAGTAAGCCGAGGAGGAGGAGGCCTGCCAGGAAGGGTCGATGAGAGTCGTGGGCTGTGGGTTGTGGGCTGTGGGTTGTAGCCCGTGGGGATAGAAGTTATCATTCCTTGTGGTTTTTCTCTCTCTTTTGTTAATACCTCCCCCCCCCCCCCTCCTTTATACCTGCGCGCTCTTCTTCTTCTTCTTCTTCTTCTTCTTTGTTTGTTTTTGTCTTTTTCATTTTCTGTTTTGTCCCGC
The DNA here is from genome assembly GCA_018360045.1 of Claviceps capensis. Classification (NCBI taxonomy): domain Eukaryota; kingdom Fungi; phylum Ascomycota; class Sordariomycetes; order Hypocreales; family Clavicipitaceae; genus Claviceps; species Claviceps capensis. Next base: position 13,457 of record SRPN01000332.1, on the reverse strand, counting down.
TGTATTGTTCGGGAGGAACATGCCCACCTCGGGTTGTTGGACCTTTTTTTCTTTTTAAAATTTAAACTTTTCTGTCTTTCATTCTTCATGTTTTTACTTGTTGGATGGCGTGTTGATGGAAAGGTTAGGTTCTGTTTTTAATGAGCTGGCTGGCGTATTGGGTCTGGAGGATATGGAAGGTAATGGGAATGATATGGGAATGGGAAGTTGGAACTAGGCGCGGGCGCGGGTAGTTAGGAACGGGACTGGGATTGGGATTGAAACTGGGACTGGGACTGGTGTTTTGTGGGATTTGTTATACTATATTAGCCTATCTTTGGTCAATTTCGATGTCTTTTTGGGACTGCTAGTTTGGTAACGGGTTTGCTGGTTGAGTGAGTGAGTGCGTGCGTGACATGGTATCGGAATGGCATGGCTTGTCATGGATATGGACTGAACATGGACATGGATTGTGACTGACACTCACGTTGTGGTACATACTCTTATAAGTTGTACTCACTAACGACTCTTTTCTTGCGAGTTCAACTCTTCCGATAGCCTAGCTGCTTGGGTCTGCTGATGGATTGAGTGTGGGAGTGAACATGGACTGGATAGGGGCCTGACAACTGACGTCGTGGTATTCTTTCACTTCTCTTTTCCTCCATTTCAGTGCCTTCGGGTGGAAGAATCGGTTGAGTCTTATGATTGATGGCTGAGTGCATGGCACAGACATGGACTGGAGTCTGGGCGTGAACATGATACAGTGATACTGATGTCGTGGCACTCTTCTAGTCTTCCATCATCCTGTCTCTGTGCCTTTCTTCAATGTCCTTTGATGGACTGGTTGGCCAGGCCTGCTGATCGATGGATAAGTGCACGATACAGATATACATGGACACGGACATGGTGGCACACTTTTTCTGTCCCTTTTATAAATCCTGTCTTAAGATGGACTGGTGGTCAGATTCTGCTGATTGAGATACGTGTATGGCCATAGACTTGGGCACGAATACCAACATGGTGGCACTCTTCTACTTGCCACGAGTTTCGTTCGTGTAGTCTCCCAATGGGCCGATCGGTCGGGGCTATGGATTGATGTATGAGTTGCAAAATTCAGATATCGGCATGGGCACTAACAGGTGTCACTCTTCTACTGCTACATCTCTGGCCTTGGGTAGTTTCAATGTCTTCCGATGGACTGGATGGTGGGATTGTGCCGATTGGTGGATGAGTGCGTGCCGCCGTGGCATGTCATGGCATAGATATAGACATGATGACACTTGTAAAAGTCAAACACACCGCCCAGCGTGTTGTATTCTAGGTACTGTCCGTGGCCGGACTCGTCTTAGTCAATGATAACGTCCATGTCGTTTAAATTGAGGAGAAAGACACCGTGAGACCTGTCCTGTGCTCCATGTACACTGAATGACTATCGTCAAGATTGGCTGAGTTGGGAATAAATGGCACGTCGGCATTCCAGAGCGTGCGGGTGTAACTCCTCGTCTTCAAATGGAACGAGTCCGAGTGTTCTCCTAGACCATCCAGATTCGTGTCCTGGGAAAATTCCTCAGTCGGCAAACAAGTCCGCAGACGCAGATAATGATGCTCAAAGATAAGTCCTGCCGCAGAACTTGGAAAAGTCGAAGAGTACTTCTCCGGTCGTGGTCCTGTTGACTTGGAAAGAGAAAGGCCGTTCCTTGAAGTCAAGCTTCAACTCGGCTTTTCTCTACACCATCCTAGGCAGCTTTGGGTCTAGAAAATACATACTCCGGAACTTGATACACCTGCTCAGCAGCATCGTAAATCTTGACATGGAGTCTTGGCGCTGGGCAAGCTTGTTAGTATAATGCTCGACCCGGAGAGTGCCCCAAGGATGAATAGGTACGTAGGGTCCCCCAATGTAATAAAACCATTGCGACTCCGAATACCGTATACGACACGCTTAAGGACAATAGCAACTTCCTTTACGACATAATTTTCCCGACTTTGCCTCCGTTTGGTTTGGAATCAGCGAAGAATGACGAAATCCTAAAGAGATGACAGCAAGCAAACCTTCGTAATAGACGCGGTACTAGGTAGACATATTGCTGGGGAAGGTCTGTGAGGACCCAACGTTGCGAGAATTTTTAAACATTGCTGCCGATGGCAAGGTGTCCTTTGATGATCTCCACGAACAGTTGACGAACGTGACCCTTGGAGAGAAACCAAAAGATACGACCTCGTGTCGAGTCAACCAGTGGTGCGAGTACAAAACTTCAGGTGTGGAAAAGAAGCTTGTACTTTTACTCAACGTAGGAGGAGTCTTCGCCGACGCGGAAAAAAACCTTGACTTCGGCGGTGTCAATATAGCCAAAGCGAACCTAATTCTTTGCTCATCATGTCAAGCAGCTGGGTAATCACTGCTGCCGCAAGCCGTCTGGATTCAGACAAGAACACGTCCCCGGTCTGACAACTTTTATCCCTGACATGGCTCAGCTCGATCACTTTTTCACCATCCAACCCCGTTTCCAGCTGTCCAGGTGTCAGCCTATGTGGTGCTTCGTACATGACGCGAAGTACAGGTTCTGGCAAGTCCATTTCTGGGGTTTTGTGACCGCACTACTGGCCGTCGAGAAAATCATCGAAGGACACCTTGGCATCGGCAACAATGCCAAAAGCTTGTCGCAGCACTGGGTCCTGACCGGACTTCTTCAGAAGTGTGTTCACCGCGTCTGTAACGAGGACTTTCTCCCTGTATCTTAGATCAGACTCGCCCCTGACTGGTATCACACTCTGCCACGGTGCCACCACATCTCGTCAGGGACCGTAGCCGAGAAATACTCACGCAAGATGCTACTGAGGCTAAGCTCGTCCAGAACCGTAAGTATTTCGTTTGGAAAATCTTTCCAAGGAACGATTTGTTTCGGACAAACCCGGCCGGCTGCACATCGTGCCTGTGTCTGACTCTCGATCGAGGGGCCATTGTAATCCAATTTCAACTCATCATCAAGTAAGTGGCATGTAAGAATGTGACGTGTGAGTTTTGGTAGCTCTTCAGCAGCGCAAAACGCTCTTGAGCAGCTTCGCGCTGACGTTGCGCTTCAAGGACACGCGCTTCAGCAGCCCGCAGCAGCCTCCGCAACTCGTCATCTCGCGCTCATGATGACTGGACTAATATGTGCAGGGGAACGGTGTTAGTTTGCGATTCTTGCACTTCTTGTGAAGGGACTGAAGCAGAAAAAACTTGTGGCAGCCTACCAAGCGTTGTTACAGAATGCTATTATATGAGGTAATAAAACAACCTTGGGTGCAATATATTAAATGTGCGTCGTGCGTGGTAAAACGATAGTGTGGATGTGTATTATTTATCAACTCAGATTGAGAGTTGACATACGTTGAGTGAGTTGTTTGTTTACCTAGAGTCCACCAATTGGGTGCGGTGTCACGTTGCGTAGTGACAATACGGCAACCGGCCGGCAGATGAGACATCAACAAATCCACCTATTTGTGGGTGAAAGTTGTGAACCCTTTTGAAAAGGATCGCCACTACGGAGTATATTTCTAGCATTTTCGCATAAACGCGTATCCAATAATTGCCTTATCACGCACCAGTGCATCATGCCACCTCAGCCTAAGGCCGCGCGACATCTCGATCGCCCTCGCCGCGGCAACCCCAAACGCCTGACTATTAGGACAGCCGCAGCTACCTAGATATAATATGTCTCCGTCCACAGCCTGTCGCCAGCTCAGATCATTGAGGCAATCCGGAAAGCCTGCTTATAGCGATGCTGGCATAGGTCGACCAAGGAGCCTCAACAGAAGCGAAGAGCATGCTGTGTCGTGCAGGTTTTGAGTGTGGCGATATTGACAAGTTTGAACGATTTTATGCTCGACTAGCCGAACACGTTGAGGATTGCAAACTTACAGCATCGCAGATATTCAACGTGGATGAGTGTGGAATTCGCATTGGAGTTTTACGCGAGCGCCTTTCAGTGGCTGTCGTGAAGAAGAGACATACCTACCGCTAAGCATGAAGTCGGACTACGTTGATTGAATGCGCGAACGCAGCTGGAAGTAAGTATAGTGCATTCACTTTCCGTATTTGTCGCTTTCATTCATCCTCATATGGCTCTAGGTATGATATCTCCCATGATGGTGTTCAAAACGTGGCCTACGGATTCTTGAGATAGTCACGAACTGGATGAGAGAGTCCGCTTTGCGTGCTCTGAGTCCGGCTTTTCCAATGCAGACTCCAGATATATTGATGGACTGAGTTCAGCACTTTAATCATCGTTCTTTGGAACTCTTGCGTGAGATAACAATTGCGAGGACTCACCTTCACCGACTGGTTTGGATGTGACGAGTCTATGCGAGATCCCGATAGATCTGAACATATCTGGCACGAGAGCCGTATTGATCGCCCCGAAAAGGAGCGTATCTGGCGACTGCTCGTTATCGATGGCTTCACAGGCAGAACCTCAATGGAGATCATGGAGTACTGCCTTCGGGAATCGGGTTTGATATCGAGATATGTGTTCTTAATGGCGACGGCAAGCCGAAGCCTGTTATCGGCTTCAAGCGTTGGAAGATATGGAAGGGATATGAGGCAGCCGATTTTACCCTCCACTCCGTTATGAGAACCACCATATCCAGTTCCCAGTGCGTTGTTCTTTCACGACACGAGCCGGTTTGCTGTGCAACAACGCTTCTACAAACATCTTCGTGCAGCTAGCAATGCTAATGTTTATCGCAACCCGTTGCGAGAAATGTCGACGATACCATCAAGTGATAGCATGGGAATCCGACTCGGCAACTCACAGGGTATGTCAATCGGTGAAGACTATGATAATGATACCTTCGCTGCTATTCATGGGCCCCTCAACTCAAGCGATTTCGATGAGCAGGACGCAAATGATGAAGCTATCTGTGAACTTGATCTTACACACACAAGTTCACAATGAGGAGGAGCCCGACCTGCCTCACCGCCCCTGGGCCGTAAAGAATACCCCTCAACGTATCATAGACTCATGGATATGATGTATGATAAAAGGCAGAAAAGACGGCGGACTACGTACCTAGTTAATTATAATGTCACGTTCGCCGAAATATCACACCCTTGACGTCTCAAAGAATAAAATTTGCTCAAGCGAAGAGATCTTGATTGATAAAAATGTCGCGCGCATGGCACGATGCACTGGTACGTGATGGGGCAATTATCGGATAAGTGTTGATATGCGAAGATGCTAGAAATTGTTTCTCGAGAATAGTGTTGTGTTGAGGGAAATATGAGGGGAAACTTGTTCTCGATTAAGGTCACAGTGCTCTCACGAGTACACATGATACATATATAAACAAAATTCTACCACGTTCATGCACGCCTTGTTTCCATGTATAGCGTGGCACTCTTCCAGCACCTATCCTTTCGTCAATGTCGACGTTTTCTGATGGATCTGATGATCAGAAGTCTGCCCATAAATGGAAAAGTGCATGGGCATATGGGCACGAACATGACACTTATATCATTGCACTTCTCTGGGCAGTGCCCGTCTATTTTCTTCCAATGTCAACGTCTCCGATAAATTGGTCGGTCGCATGGCCACGAATAGACACTGCGATGGCGACACTTCTCAGTGCCCGTGTTTTTACTTTCAATTCCAACGTCTTCCGATGGATTGGTCTGTCGGATCTGCCTTGATGAAAGTGCATGACATGTAACAGACACGGATATGCGATGGCAACACTTGTCTAGTACGAGTCTTTTGATTCAATTTCAGTGTCGTTCGATCATGGTCGATCGGATCCTGCTGATTGATAGATGAGTACATGACATGGCATAGATGGGATATGAAGACTGATAGGTACCATGGCCAAACCACGGGGCGTTACAGTCCCCTTTTTTCGGCAAATAGTCTCAGCAAGGCCACTGGTATGGCGTCGCTAGTGCAGGCAAGATGACATCAATAGCCCAAGCTACATATGAGCTACAGATGCATCATCACGGCAGGGTTGAGGGACACCAAGACGAGTTAAATGTCCTATCGGGTGCAATGCCCTGAAAAAAAAAAGAAAAAAAAGTTGGGATGGGATACAAATTGTGGCTACGTCATGTGCCCTTCATGTTGGGCGCGATCCCACAATCCACGGGGTCCTGGTCAGTGGTGGTCACAGACTTTGGTCACTTGATATCGGGTTGGGGTGGCCCAAGGACGTGGCCAAGGGGCCGGGGGTGACGAGGATAAGGCAATCCAATCGGTGAGCGTCTTGCAGAAGTCTTGCAGAGTTCTTGCAGAGATGCTGCAGAGGGGGATCTCGGGGGATGGATCCCGAAAAGACGATGGAGGGGTAAATGTGTCTTTTGTCTCTGACCTGCAGTTCTTCAGTGCAACGCGCTCGTTTGGGGTATTCCCACCCGTTTCATTGGTTTCGTCGTGTTCTGCCGTCTCTGTGCTCAGTGTGACTCTGTTGTAGTTTACTGAATACACTGGATTTACTGTACTGTACGGAGTACCTAAGTGATTGTGTGTATTTTACTTTTCATAGACTGCATCATACTCCCCTTTTCCTATCTCTTCCAGCTCGACGCTCGTATTCTTATGAACAAAGTTCAGGCAGACCCGTCTAAAAGGACTTCAAAGGAGTGGAATAAGCGGGTCCGGCCACAGCCACAGCCACACTGTGTGGCGGGTCGGGCACAGGCAGTGGCCACACACACGCGCGGCGTCCCGCAGACGGCAGCGGTCCAATTCGGCAAAGCAGAGCACAGTGTGTAGTGCGAGTGCTAGCCCATGACGGCATGACGGCGTTGCGGCGCGGCTTGAACGGCTTTGTCGGCTTCGCTGGCAACAGAGAACAGAACCTAGAGGAAAGGACGGTTTTATGTAGGTATCGTACAGTAGGTATTCCTGTAACCCTGATGTGCGCGTCCCGTGGATTAGCGCCGGGTCGTGGGCGTGGTTTCGCTGAGGAGCTGTGGCGAAGCACCCACAAAGCGTCCATCGTTTGGCGAATTGGCAGGACTAAAGAACTCAGGAATTCAGGAGCTCAGCGCTGCCCAAAGGCCGACCGAGAATCCAGAATCCCCGAAGCAGACGCTCCCTTTTCCCCCCTTCATCTGCGCCAAAGTCCTTTTTTTTTTTTTCAACCCGCCCGCCCACGAGTTTATCAGACGCTCGAGGCGAAATATTTCACCCCACGAAAAAAAAGAAAGAAAAAAAAAACAAGCTTCCTGCCCAGGCGATCGGGTTGAGAAACCAGTCGACCAGTCGACTTGAAGAAGAAGCCTCTTGGCAGTGAATCTAACGGCCGCCGTGACGACGCCTCCTCCAACGACGCCGTTGTCCTTGTTTTTGACAGCTTCAGACTCCAGCTGAGTACATATACTCCGTACATACATACAATTTGGTAGGGGGAAGTTAGAAGTTAGAAGTTAGAAGCCCCGCAAGGCTCCAGGAGTCCAGCCCCTCGACGACCCGCCCGACGCGACGACTTGGCCCTCGTTGCCTTCGCTGCTTCGCTGCCGAAAGCTGTTTTTGCCCGCGAGAATCGAGATTGTTCCGACAGCTCTCACCACGACGACGACACAACCACATCTCTGCGAATCGCATCTGCGCCCGCTTTCCCGCCGCCAAAACAGCTCGTCTATTTCCGCTCGTTCTGTTGCCTTGTTGGCCTGTTTTTGCCTCGGCTGTGATTGCTTCGCGTAAGTTGTCTGCCTGTCTGTCTTGTTTTTCTTTCCCTTCATCATCTCTGTTCCCTGCTTCAACTGCCCTATCCTGCATCTCTTGCACCAATTGCCTCTGTTGGCCGTGGCTAGACTGCGCCAGAGAACTGTGTTTATCCCATGCTGCACCCTCTTCTGTGCCGGCAATGCTTGATGGATTGTGTGGCCGGCTCCATGCGATCGATGGCTTTTTTTCTTTTTCTTTTTTGCCGTTCTTTTCGTCTATCGCTCGGCCATCATTTGATTTACCCCTCCCGCACACATTGGACAGTGCTCGCATCGAGGCGAGCGGATTGTTGAGTGGCAACACTACATCACCCCCTCATGGCATGACTAACCCGTGGCGACCTGCCTGATAGATTCGCCCGAGTGTCTTTCCGTCTCTGCGCTTCACGAATCACCACAATCAGAATCGCAACAGTTCCCCGCAGCCGCCACGTCCCGCGCATCGGCCTGCCTTCGCGCCGTCTCGAATTCCACGCGCCCACGCCAACCTCGTCGGTTTCTGCGGGCGAGCCCTAGCCAAGGGACTTCCCTACTATGGCTGACCAACATGAGGTCGATCTCGACTCTATAATCGACCGTCTTCTCGAAGTGCGCGGCAGCCGTCCTGGCAAGCAGGTTCAGCTGCTCGAGACTGAGATTCGGTACTTGTGCACCAAAGCCCGTGAAATTTTCATTTCTCAGCCCATTCTGCTCGAGCTCGAGGCTCCCATCAAGGTATTTCGGCCATCTCTCACTTGGCTGTTTTTCTTATTCGCTAACAAGACAAGATCTGTGGTGACATCCACGGCCAGTACTATGACTTGCTGCGGCTGTTTGAGTATGGCGGCTTCCCGCCGGAAGCCAACTATCTCTTCCTAGGTGACTACGTCGACAGAGGCAAGCAGTCTCTCGAGACCATCTGCCTCCTGCTGGCCTACAAGATCAAGTATCCCGAGAACTTCTTCATCCTGCGTGGCAACCACGAATGTGCATCCATTAACCGCATCTACGGTTTCTACGACGAATGCAAGCGCCGGTATAACATCAAGCTGTGGAAGACCTTTACCGACTGTTTCAACTGCCTCCCCATCGCCGCTATCATCGACGAAAAGATTTTCACAATGCACGGCGGTCTGAGCCCCGACTTGAACTCCATGGAGCAAATCAGACGTGTGATGCGACCCACTGATGTACGTGCTTTCTTGCTCTGCCGCCAAGTGGTTTTTATTTTTTCTTTCTTTTTTCTTGGCTTAGTACTGACGCGCGCAGATTCCCGATTGTGGATTGCTCTGCGATCTGCTCTGGTCCGATCCCGACAAGGACATTACTGGCTGGAGCGAAAACGATCGAGGTGTTTCCTTCACCTTCGGGCCCGACGTAGTGTCCCGTTTCCTGCAAAAGCACGATATGGATCTCATTTGTCGTGCTCACCAAGTTGTGGAAGACGGCTACGAGTTCTTTTCGAAGCGCCAGCTGGTCACCCTATTCAGCGCGCCCAACTACTGCGGAGAGTTCGATAATGCGGGTGCCATGATGAGCGTCGACGAGAGCTTGCTCTGCTCGTTCCAGGTTAGTCATGCGCAAAGAGCATTGAGAAGGAGGTGAAAACATTGGTGAAAATAGTCAGCGGTACTAACTCTTTTGCTCCACCAGATCTTAAAGCCTGCTGAAAAGAAACAAAAGTACGTTTACGGTGGTCTTGGGGGCGGAAGCAAACCATCCACTCCCAAATCCAAGTCCAAATAGTGTGATGCGAAGAGAGAAGAAAAAAGAAATAGAATGGAAAAAATCACAGACCTTGCACGAAACAAGAAAGTTTTTTTTCTTTCCTAAAAAAAATCAAATGGAACGAGTTTATACGAACATATTTTGCTTTCTCTAGGTTCGGACGGCGCTAAATGCATGCTGCATGTGTGTTTACTTTGTTTTCTCTGCCACCAACCATCACCACCACCACCACCACCACCACCATCACCATCACCACCGCAAAAGAAATCCGGCGAATGAAATGTACGTGCCACGAATCCTCCTCGGGCTGAGCGATCGAGCGAGCGAGCGAACGAACGAACGAACGAGAAATAAAGAAAGCGACCGACCAATCAACCAATCCATCAATCAATCAACCAACCAACCACCGCCCGCTTCCCGATCCTGGTGCCACTGCCACTGCCACTGCCGATGTACGAAAAACACCCCCGCCTGGCTTGGCCAAACGCCAATACGACAAATCTGATTCGATGACTCTTTTTTTTTTTCCTATCCCAATGTCCCTCGGGGAGTCGGGGACTTACGGAATTGTGCCCGTCAAAATATTGTGCTTTTCTCTCTTCAAGGCTTCTTTTTGCCCCTCTTTTTCATTTCATGTCGTACATCTCTCTCTCTCTCTCTCTCTCTTTCTGGGACTTCTTTTTCGTTTCAATGCTGTGGTTTGGCGTAGGCTTCTTTTCGTTCAGAAATGGGTGGGGGGAGTATATGCGTTGGTGTCGCTGTTATGTTATGTTGTGTGCTGAGCTGAGCTGAGCTGAGCTGTGCTGGGCTGTGCTATGCTGGTGGGTTTGCGCGTTGGTGGCTGACTTGGCTGGCTCGGTTGGCTGGTAGTTGGGTTTGGGGTTTATTTTTGTGTGGATGAGCTGGACTTGGGGATAGGATGGGTTGCAGATGGAGATGGAGATGGAGACGGGATGGAGACGTGATTGAGAACGCTGGAGCTGTACGAACGAAGAACCGAACATACGAACGAGAAAACAAAAAAATTATTACAAAACAGGAAATGAATTTTTTTTTCATCATTAAAGACTTCTTTTTGTTCGTTGGACATGCCACTCATGTGTTGTGTATATATGTGTGTGGTGTTTTGGGTGTTGCGTTGCGTTGCGTGTTGTGGAATGTTGTTCTGTTTGGGGATAGAAGGCCCCCCCATCCCCGGGCGGTATTAATTATTGATGGCGCCCAGATACATAGAGGGGGTTTTCCAAGTTGGGGTTGCAGAGAAAAGAGGAAAGGGGTGGTGGCATGGGCTCGGATTGTTGCTGGTGGGTGCGGTGTTGGCTTTGAGGGATGGGCCTTGGGGGCTTTTTTTCTGGGTATTGCTTTTGTTTTTGGCTGTTGGTGTGGTAATTGCTAATACATATAGTACACTACATGATGTGGTTTGTTGTGTGTATACAGTATGTGTGTGTGTGTGTGTATGTATGAGTGGTGTCACTGCCGTGGTATGACTGTGAATATGGTGTGTCCATGTGTACGAGGGCGTATTACGTGTCCGTGTATGTGTCTAAGTCTGTGCTGCGTAAAAGTCTGCCTGTGTGTCTAAGTGTTCCCTTTTTGCGTTCTACGCCTCTCGCTATGTGTGTATGTCTAGCCTCGTCCATCAAAACACCACCACACCTCTCTACTACTCCGTATGCATGTATACGCTACACATCTCATCTATAGACACGACACTTGAAGCCCACAGTCCCGCTTACCAACAAGAGTAACTCTTCCCTTTCCTTTCTTCCTGCCTTTTCTTTCCTGATTCTACTTGTACGAAAGAAACGGCGCAGAAGCGAGATATCTCGGAAAAGTTGCCGACTTGTGTGTGAATCGTTGAGATGAAGAACGGGTAGCCAGCCGACTTGTGGAAAACTTCAACAGAAGAAAGGATGAAAGAACAGAATACACAGAATCAAATAAACACTTTGTTATTCTGCCTCCTATCATATTCTCTACTATCCTCTACGTGTGTAATGCTTGCAGCATTCCACCCGCTGCAATATCCGCCGGAATTCCCACGACCATGCCACAACTTAATTACACACCCACATACAGCCTACGCACTCCATATAGATACGCAACGAAAGATCGTACCACCACCACCACCACCTCACAGCACCCCAACTCCCTCACCCAACCCCCCCCCCCACCCCCCCCCCCCCCCCAAAAAAAAAAAAACCAGCCGTCACCCATGAATACAAAAAGTCAAACTCCCAACCAAGCATTCCTCAGTGCTCACACACAGTCCTCACACTTCCCTTCTGCCCCTTCTGCCTTACCTCCCCCCTCTACCACAGCCGATCCCTCCCCGGCTACTTCCTCCCCTGCCTCACCCCCCTCAGATCCCTTCTTCCACGCAGAAGACCCCGTCCCCGAAACATCCCTATCCACATGCCCCAGGTTTCGCCCCGGCTCAATTACATCTCTTACTCGGCGCTTCAGGTCCTTGACCTCGGGGAAGCCGCCGTCTCGTTTTCTATCCCACAGGACCTGGATGTCTCCTGTGCCGGTGCCCGTGTCGGTGGCAGGGACGTCGGGACTGCTGCTGCTGCTGCTGCTGCTGGTCTGGATGGTGATGGTGAAGATGCCGCCTGTGGAGGGCTGGAGGGAGACTTGGCCGAGGGAGGTGGAGAATGTGGAGAGAAGTTCTTGGGCGTACTGGCAACAGGAGTTAGTGTCTGGCTATTTTAGGGGTTAAGTTGAGGGGGATGTGTTGAGCATATGGCTAGGAGGAGGAGGAGATTACGAGGTGTAAGATGTAGAAGAGTAACACAGGCACAGTGTTGAGAAGTGTATGTTAGAGAGAGGGGTATTTGGAGTTGCTAAGAGGTAAAGAGGTGTTGACATAAAGAGGTGTAACATAAAAGGAGTGTTGAGAGAGAGAGAGAGAGAGAGAGAGAGAGAGAGAGAGAGAGAGAGAGAGAGAGAGAGAGAGAGAGATTGAATGTCGTGTGCCGTAACTGTTAGCAAAGGAGCGTACTATTCGCCGCAACCTTCTCATCTTTATGAGTTATAGATACCCATCTGCGCACTGCACAGTCTGACTGACTCTCACTCACTCACCCATTCACTCACAAAGCAAAAATCATAGCAAAAGCCTCCTCCCTCTTCATAATAAAAATAGTTCCTGAACATGCATGGTAGCGGAGGTGATCCTCGAGAGTGAAGCAAAAAACAACGCCCACACAATCTCTCTACAAGCTTCAAGAAGAGCAACAGCTTCAAAAACCGGGACAAGTCAAGCGCATCAACCTACATAAGCCGCCCTCAACATCCACCGACACTGCGTGCAGAACCGGATCGTCACGCACGGGAACCGCTCCTGCGCATCCATTCTGTGCGTTCTCTTCTTGCTGTCTGCTCTCCACTTCGCTGTTCTTCTTGCTGTGTGGAAGAGAGACGATCACGGCGCCGTGGGGAGATGGAGTGTATGCGACGAGTTGGCATATGTAGTTTCAAAGACGTGAGGTCGTTGCCCTGGATGATGGAGGGGTCGCGGGGAAACAAAAAGGGTTTTCTTGCTTTGTTTGGCAAAGTCGGGATGGACATGGGTTGGTTGGTGTGAGTGGTTGTGAGTCGTAAGTGGTGACAGACTGTGAGGCACGTGCTGCGCTGGAAAGGCGGGGGGTGGGGATCGGTGATGACAACGGATTGGGATGTTGAGACTCGAGGATTGTGACTTGTACTGTGTACATACATATACATACGTTGCATATTTGGCCGAGGCACTCATGTACGCCACGCTGCGCACTACATGGCTTCACGCGATCAACATGGTCTTGAACTTCCTGTTCCCATCACCAAAACCAGGCGAAGAGTTCACCAAGTCAAGCAGACTTCACGACACACCAAGTTGCAAAAACATCTCTCACACACAAAGCAAAAAGTGGCACCTAAGCACGGCCTGCTATTGTAGACATACAACCTACTCTGCTACTCTCTCTCGCAGACTTGGCATACAAATCAACCGAGCAAGTAAAATAACATGCGGTGAGTAGTGACTTTAAAAAAAAAAAAGGGGGGGGGGGGGGGGGGGGGG
>SRPN01000331.1:0-26711 GCA_018360045.1 Claviceps capensis | reverse complement strand
ATGCGTATGTTTTTGAGTCCGTGAAGCCAGCTGCGTCGTTCTTCTTGCATTCTCTCACGTAAGCAGGGCAGCCCTAGATCACGTGGTCTATATTGGGCAAATCGCCGGTCGGGCTTTTCAATGTTTGAAATTCTAAAAAAAATGGAGCCAACTGGAAAAAAGTGGGGGACGGTTACAGGTCATCTTCCCCTGTCAGTTACAGTTTATGTAGCCCCTCATAACTTGGAAGTTGGCACACACATAGGTACCTGTAGGTACTTCTTCTCCCTAGCCCGTGTGTCGTGTGCGGGGAATTCGTTTCAAGCTCTTCTTCTTGGCCAGCCACGGGCACAAAAGCTGAAATACGACGACCTGTTTCCTCTCTGCCTGTCCGAAGGTAGCCCAGCGAAAAGAACTCAATACATCACACATCTAAAAGGAAGAGAAAACCAGAGAATTGATTACAAACACAGGATGGAAAAAGATGGAAACCAGCGAGACCTGCTCGCCTAAATCCCCGGCGCGATGCCGAGCGATGCCGCTCCGGATAAAAAAAGTATGGGTCATCAATCGTCGATTGCGCAAACCGTCTGGTCTAGCGGCACAAGGAGCAGCGTCCGATTTCTAAGCATGGCGAAAGCAGACAAGAGTATAAAGCTCACAATGCCTTGCTGGCATACCTAGCTGTACATGCCAAAGCCCATCTTGAAACCTATCTCTCTTCCTCGTGTTCACTATCCGCCGCTTCCTCAAACGCAGCCGAGACAAACTTCCCGGAACTCAACCATCGCGAGACTTGCTCAGCCCTTCAATATGGCTACCAAGACCGACATCACTCTCTACACGTGCCAGACACCCAATGGCATCAAAATCAGCATCGCGTTGGAGGAATTGGGTCTCCAGTACGAGGTATGATGTTCCTTTCTGTCGTGGGCCTCTCGTGACGTCATGGCCCTACAATGAGTAGACGTATATGCGCAGAACCGCGAAGCGCATCTCTCAAGTCTTGATTGTTCTTCTAAAAATCCCTATTTACATGCTTCTCCTCTGTACTTCCTGTATTAGAAGTGGAGAGGCACTTATCCTCTTTCATCATGATGTGTAATTATGCTCACTCTACATGATGCCTCTCACAGGTCCGCACCATCAACATGATGAACAATGAGCAAAAAGAGCCCTGGTTCCTGGAAATCAACCCTAATGGCCGCATCCCTGCCATAACAGATACGTTGCCCAACGGCGAGAAGATTCGTGTGTTTGAGAGCGGTGCGATCCTCGAGTATCTCGTGGAACGGTACGATACGGAGCATAAGATGTCGTATCCTCGTGGGTCGGCGGAGCACTTTGAAGTCTTGAGCTGGGTATTTCTGTCCTTTAATTCTCTAACATCTCTTTATTCCTTCATCGTTCAGGTCACAGGGTCCTTGCCGCTGCATATCTGGTGATTTGAAATCCAGGCTATGGGGCCCTTAAAGGGCTAGCAACTGGCGAATCCCGTTCCAGTCTCCCTCCCATTCCCGTGTCGTGATCTCAACTAATGGATATATGTAAACCATTCGAACAGCTACACTGGTCAATGGGTGGTCTTGGACCCATGCAGGGACAAGCAAACCACTTCAAGCGTACGTTCTCTCATGCCAACCCCCCCCCCCCCAAACACCCTTTTCTTCACCATAGGAAAAAGGGGTTCAATATCGGACAAACATCACAGGGAGAAGAACTAACCGGACCACTGGCTGCAGGATATGCCCCCGAGAAAATCCAGTACGGCATAGACCGCTACACAAACGAGGCACGCCGTCTATATCGCACCATGGACGCTCATCTAGCAAAGTCCTCCCACGGCTACATGGTCGGTGATCGCGTGACGATTGCTGATATCGTGAGCTGGGGATGGGTATCTGCCCACTGTAAGCCCTTTGTTTCTGCGAATCTAATTCCTACTTCCCAGCATTTTCCCTCAACGTCTTTTTGTCGAACTCTTTTACCCTCGACTTCCATCGATCCCCCTCATACACTTGACTAATTTTCCATTCCTCAAAGCCTGGGCAGGCGTCTCCCTCCAAGAGTACCCCAATGTCGAAAAATGGCTCCACATGCTTCTCAAACGTCCGGGCTTTGATAAGGGCCGCCACGTGCCCACGCCGCATACGTACATGGACGATGACAAGATGACGGCGGAGGATCTCGAAGAAAGGGCTGCCAAGGGGAGAGAATGGGTGCAGAAGTCGATGGCGACAGATGCAAAATGATCAGCTTGTGTCTCGGGAAAAAATGGGACGGAACAGTGAACACATGGGGAGTTTATCTTTACTGCTTTGAAGTCTTAGGGGTATGCGAGGTGGCACCATGAACAGAGCTTCACTATTCGCCGGAGGACTTTATCCGGACGCTATGAACATGATCAAACGACTTTCCTTATGCTGGCAGCATGCTCCTCACTCCGAGCTTCATTCACATCTCATCTTGGACGATGAGGCCAGGCTGTGGTCAAGACTGTTGCCGTAGTTTTCCTCGGTGATTATGATCCAATTCCTGCTGGGGGGGGATCTTCTGAGCAGTTTTTTCGTTTCATTGCGTGCCAAAAGTCCCATTCTCACCATGGCGTTCATATCACAGTGCTGAGTGATCACTGATCACATGCATCATGACGCATGTCATACCTCCAAGGTGAGAAGAGAAGTCTCTGCTTCTTTTACGCCTATCATCAGTGACCTTGAGTCGCACATATATGGTGGTGGCCAGAGATTGAGATCTTGATCTTCAATTTTTGACAGTCTTGTTCTCAGTCTTCACTCTGTTGCGAACTCCTAAGCCTTTGACAATTGTATGGCGCAAGGGATAGTTGTTCCCAAGAGATCTCCCTTGTCTTTGACTGACACATGTGTGTCATCTTTGAGGGGGCCAAATTTGCTTGAAGTGGACTAATTTGGTCCGTGGATGGCCATCCTGATCCGATGGCCCACCGTTCTTCAATCTTTATCTCCGCGACGACAACACGTCGAGTCTTGGGGACCCACGCTGCATCATGTTTGACATTTACGTCTTATGATAGCGCGCGCTTCCCCGATTTCCTCCTCACTGACACATACCCCTCCCTTCCCCGTGGAGGAAACTCGCTCGTGGCACAATATCACGTCGTCGGCGTCTATGCCAGAACTAATAAAGTAAAAGGACGTCAGCGGTTCCAGAGCCCGGGTGGCCACTGGCGCCCCCGGGCAGAGGAGATAGCAACGCTATCTAAAGTCTATAGGCTATGTACCTGTGTATGCCGACATACTCCGCAGCTGCAGGTTCCATGTTTGTTCATACATGAGCCATTTTCGGGGCAGGCATGGAGATCTTCTGAACAGTTCTCCGAGTCCATGTTTTCATCTCATCCCCGGCAAAGCACCACTGATTCGACAACAGCGATGTATTTTTTGCATCATGATGCCATCGTGTTTGCTTCTTTGGCCACTTCTCTCTCTCCCCGTCCTTCTCCATCCACCCTACAATGTGCTTGTCTGAGTTATGCACTTTTTCCTTTGTCAGTCGGTGTGTTCGTCCTTTGCCGCCCGGCAGTAATTGTCTAACACTGAACAGACATTTCAGGTATGCAACCAGAACTACCTAGAGCTCACATCAATCCATCAGGGGACCACTCTGATGTGACGCAGCCCGCTTCTGAGTTCTTTCTTGCGCAGCAAGAAGTCTAGAGAAGCTAGCTGGCTTTGCTGGTTCATGGAAATTTACCCTCAGCGAAGGCCGCAGCAGAATGGTATACAACATGTCGTATACGGTATTTCTTGTCTGCCTACTTGAAACGTGCCTCAGGCTAAGAACTTCATCTTAGTTGTAAGTAGCCAGTGCTGCGAAGAAGAGAATAAAAGAGCAAGAGACATACCAAAGATCGAAATCAAATAGAAGGCAAGATGCCCTCGTCTCCGCGTCAACTCGCACACCGCTCCCGATGTCGCACTGCGCAGCTTGCTCCAGCCGCCCGGGTCAAACTATGGGTCGTTTGACAGTCTGCAGACATGGATTGCAGAATCCGTCCGGCGTCTGGTCTCACCGTCTCAGTGGCACGCAAGAAGAGCAAAAACATCCGATTGCTATGTAAGAAGAGGATAGACAAGAGTATAAAGCGGCAAAGTCCCAAAGGCCTGATCCATCTCTGCTGCCCGTACGTGCCCCAAGCCTGCCCGGCCCGTCTTAATATCTTCTCTCTCCCTCTGTGCCCCAGCCTCCTCCCCCCCCTGCTTCATTGAACGTAGTCGCAATCACTGGCCTCTCGAAAGACACTTACCAGAGAGCGATACACTTTCCGCTGTGTAAAAATGGCTTTCGAGACCGGCATCACTCTCTACAGACGCTCTTACAATGAACCCAATGAAGCCAGCGTCATCGTCGCAATGACGACACTGGATCTCCAGTTTGAGGTATGGTATTCTTACTGCCGTGGCGATCCCGCGCCGCGTACATGCTACAACAATTATTGGAGGAGGCATGAAGACGGTCTTGTATTCTTTTCGATCTTCTGAAATGCCCATTTGAATCGGAGAATCCATGATGAATCTTGTTCATCTTCTCTTCTATTACCTGTACTATTTCAGGGGGGCTCTTGACTTCATAATGCTCCATCATGACGTAATGTACTAACCACGTCTCTTATCTCACAGATCCGAGTTATAGAAATCTCAGAGGACGAGCATATGCAGGACTGGTACCGGAAAATCAACCCCAATAGCTTGGACGTCGCTGGCGGCATCCCCGCCATCACGGACACGTTACCTAACGGCGAGAAAATCACTTTGTTTGAGACCGGCACGATCCTCGAGTACCTCGTCGATCGGTATGACTTTGAGTCACGTATCAAGCCCAGTAAATGCCTGAAGTCCGAAGTGGAGGTCATGAATTTGGTATTATTCTCTGGATTGGCATCTGCCAGACCATCCACCCTATTCCGCCCCCTTTGGCCCCCTCCCACTGCCTTCCACTGACAACTATCTTCCACTGCTTCACCATTCATCATTTCATTCTTCCTCTGTTACTTTTACTTTTTGTAGCTCCTTTCTTTGACGTTTGCTCATCATCCTAATGGGCCAAATGGAGTTCTTGTGTTCGCAACTCAAGCTAAGCTGGGGGAGCTTGAGCCTTGATGGCCCATGTCCCAGGCTCCAGTAGTGCCATCTGCGATTCCCCAGTTCCTCGTACCTCTTTAGAGTTCAAACTAATACATACTTCTTTGCACTAAAAATAGCTATACTGGTCACTTGGTCAATTCGCACCTCTGCTAGAACAAGCAATAAGGTACCATGAAGCCATGAATTGTCTGACAGAAAGCTCTGAAATTGGGAGTATGTACCCTCTTGTGCCAACCCCACACCCAACCTGCTTTTTACAATGTGGGAGTGAAGAAAGTCGATAAATTTGCCAACAGAGTCACACTGAGCTGACTACCTACCTACCTTCTGGCTGCAGGCGGAGACCAGCAGGTCGCAGACTACCTCACCAGTCAATCACGCCGACATTTTCGCATCTTGGACGACCTTCTCCATAAGTCCCATGGCTGTCTGGTCGGTGATCGGCCCACGATTGCCGATATTGCGTGTTTTACATGGGCCAGTTTACTCAGTAGGTCCTTTTCCCTTAACACATGCCCTTCTGTCGGAGTCTGTCCTAGATCTCCCCTCCTCCTTCTCCCCGAGTCTCGATTCTCCCGGCCTCGTTCACTTCATTAATTCTCAATTCATCATGGTACAGATAAAACGCTGGCAGGCATTTTCATTGAAGAGTTCCCCAATGTTCAGCGTTGGGTAGAAAATATGCTCATCTGGGCCGGTGCTAGAGAGGGCAAGATGACGGGGCAACTCGATGCCATATGTACTGCGTATTCGGTTTTGAGGATTACGTGAAGGGGTTGATTGAAGGGGAAAGGGAGCAAGGAAGCAACTATAGAACTAGAGTGAACTGGCATATGTACATTATACATATATATCCGGATTCCGACGTCGTGATTTCGATGGTTCAAACGCCGCTCTCATCGTCGGAAAACGACTGATGCATAACTTCAACACGAGAGTAAAAAACAACATCGGTCTCGAATGGAAATCATGGCTTAGTTATAGATCCAAGACAGAACCGACCACACACGCTGCACGCAGGCACACACAGTCAATCGGAACACACGTGCTTGTAGCATCGCCACGATACCGAGATTGGTGGTTCCGAGCAGCAACTTCTTTTTTTGCATCAGCTTCATCGTATTTGTCTTCGGACTTCCTCGTTTGAATGCCGTTTGTTAGTAAAGCTTAACTCATTTTCGACGATGATTGAAAATAAACTTAGAGCGAAGCTTTACACTTATGCCAGATTCAGTGTGCAGTTTTTTTAGTTTTTTTTTGGGGGGGTGGGGGGTAGTGTGCAGACACTAGGTAGTAAAATAAACAAAAAGTACTCTGAGTCGCGAGAAAGAAGTTGTTCTTACATATTCACAAATTCACTACCTACAGCGCTGAGCGAGATTCACATACCCAGATCGTATCATTAGCGATACTCTTCTTCAGATTTTGTCCCACCCGAACGGTGATCTCGCACAATCTCGACTCGTATATGCCGATCGATGCCAATAAAGCATGCGAGTCCAATGCTCGGATCGCGGAGGAGACAGCACAATGCTGGAGGACGGGGCAAAGGGCGCCAAGATTCTACACGCACAGTTCCCAATGTTCATAATATTTTTGAGCCATTTTTGGAACAGTTCCCACGTTTCATCTTGTCCCCAATAAGGCACTACTGGTTGGACCACAGCAATTCATCTTCCACATCATGTTTGCTTCTTCTCACTCAGCAGAGTCAGCACTGCGCCACTCCTCTCGCCGGACCCCGTCTACCAGATCCCTTGCCCATCCGTTTTTTTCATCCAATGTACTTGTCTCAGGACTCTCAGCTGTATGCTCTTGTTCTATGCCATTTGCTTGTGTTCGTACTTTGCCGCCTGGCGGCAACCGGCATCTCAGGCATGCAACCAGAACTGGGATCGCTGGCCGATGCATTAACCTATCGGAGGCGGTCACTCTAGGTGTCTATCAAATTACAGAACCCGTCTTGTCTCAGACTCTCAGTGTCACGCATGGAGAGTAAAACCCTCCGAATCCCGATCGCTTGGTACGACGAAAACAGATAAGAATATAAAGCTCACAGGGCCAAAGGCTCAAAGCTCATGGGGTCTGATACATCTCGGCTACCATACATACTCATCTTCCTTGAAGGCCCCTCCGCTCTATATCGCCGCTTCTTTGAAGGCAACTTGCAAGTCAACTCGCAACAGGCCTCTGGAAAAGAGACTGATCAGAAAGGAAATCCACCTCCGCTCCGCAAACATGCCAGATACAGGTTTACCGAAGACGAAGACGAACATCGTTCTCTACCTGGCGGCTGGGAGTCCTCAGGGGAATAGCATCATCGGAGAGTTGAGGTCACAATTTCTCGAGCATGAGGTAAGAATCACGATGTTCATTCTTGAAGTTTCGGCTGGATCCCCCGCGTGAGACGGCGTAGCGTACCACGAAAGTGTCGAACGTCCTGATTCTTTTCTTACTAAACGCCTTCCTGACATGATTAATTACGTCCACCTTCGATGGAGGCTCTCATCTTGCTAAGTTGATCAATCACGGCGTTACGCGTATAATGTACTCACTGTGTATTCCTCTTGTCGCAGGTCCGCTACATCGACTTGACGAAGAGTGAGCATAGGGAGCCCTGGTTTCTGGAAATAAGCCCCATTGGCATCATCCCCGCCCTCACCGAAACGGTGCACGGCGAAGATGTTGCCGTCTTTGGGACCGCCGCGATCCTCAGGTATCTCCACAATGAGTTCAGACGCAGAGCTCCCCTGCCGTATAACTGGTATATGAGGACTCCATTGAGCACGATACGTCACTGGGAAGCCGTGAACTGGGTACAATCTCTCCTTCACTAAGTCTCTTCCACTCTTCCAATTTCCTCCCTTTTGCGCCTTCCTTCTAAGTTCGAGGTCCTTCATCCCTAAAATCCAAGTTGTCCTGCGGGTTGCAGCCCTCTGTGACCTAGCCACCGGATTATGCTCTGGTAACCCCTATGTACTGTGCTCCCAGTTCGGTCCGGGGAGCCTGAAGGCCAAGTGATGGCAATTCTGTATCCCAAGACCCGTTTTAAAAGTTGGGAGGCTGGAGCTCAACTAATGGACACATTCCATCTAAACAGACATGCTGGATACTTCATCGTCCCGGGCTTATACAGACTTTAATGTATGAATTGAGGGGTATGTAGTCTCTTGTGGCATTTGGCAGACCGCGGTCCGCAACCCGCTCCTTTGCACAAAGGGGGAAAGGCTGAAAGGCCTAGAGGCGGAACGCCTGACCAGTGGTAATATAATCGCAGGTAACAGAGATGCGGTACTGACTACTAGCTGCAGGACTTGTCCCCAATAGCATGCTGTCCACCGAAAACTTCTTAAAACGTCAGATGTTGGAGCTCTATGGGTGCCTCAACGAATATTATGCAGACAACGAGGAATGCTACATCGCCGGCGATAAACCTTCCATCGCCGATGTTGCAGTCTTGGAATGGATATCTTGCCACGGTAGGCCCCTGTTCCCTTATTGCACCGATAACAGGTATCCAACATGAGCTTTGGGATTCTGGAAAGAACCTCGTCTCACACCCTTCTATCGTTCTCGTTACCCATGATTCATGGAACACCTGCCACTCCATCCCCCGGAACCATCTCGTTCACCTCATTAACCCTTCTCCAGCCCTGATAGGTCTCTCCCTCGATAACGACCCCGCTGTCAAAGAAACGCACGGCGCCATGATAGAGTTAATTCCGTTCGCTCAGGACTGCATCCGAATGCCCTCGCCGGCTATGCTTGTCCTATTTTAAGACGATGCAAAAGGAGCGCGATCGCACAAGTGACTTTGCCATGATCATGAGGGCCGAGGCCGGAGGTCTATGATGCCATACCTGCTGCGGAGAAAGACAATGTCACGTGTGCAGAGGAATAATAACGCATAGGTACTTTTGCGAATTATGTACTCCGTAAATATAGTGAGGATGTACTCTTTTTCCATCTGTCCGTAGTCGGATGGCCTTCAGGGCGTGAGTCTGTGACTCGACCCCTCCAAAGTCGAACATGTGTGATGGCATAGGCTTTGCCCACTCCTCAGCAATAAAGCTGTCAATTGTACGGAGTCCAGGGACTTGTACAATATGTATGCGTATTCGTTCTTTGTCATTCATGGCGCAACGGAATTGGGCACATTAGTGATCACCCAGTTGGAGACGCAGACACCCGCAATTAGCTCTTGGAGGTACTCGTGGGTGTAACCCAGAGTGGGTTGTCCTATTTAGGTTACACTCACGAGTAGGCCATCACAACATTCTCAAATTGTCCCCTCCCATGCTTCTTCACACTCTGGCATTGTGGTGATGGGAGCACGATGCTCGAGAGCTGTAGCTGTAGTTTCCACGATGCTGTGAACATGTGGCTCATTCTTGGCAGTGATGTTTTGACCACGCAAAAACCGTCAGCATCACCATGGAGAATGTACTGAATCTCAAGTCTGAGGTATGGTATTCTTACTGCCGTGACGATCCTGAGACGCGCGTGGCGTACACGCTACAATAAATGTTGGAACGTTGGAGGAGGCATGAAGACGGCCTTATTATTTTTTCGATCTTCCAGGATCGGAGAATAGAAACCTCCGAATCCCAATACATTTGTGCGACGAGAACAGATAAGAATATAGAGCTCATGGGGTCTGATACATCTCGGCTACCATACATCATACATGGCACATGCTCCTCTTCCTTGAAGTTCCCTCCGCTCTGTATCACCACTTCTTTGAAGGTAACCTGCAATTTGACTCGCAACTGGCCTCTGGAAAAGAGACTGACCCGGAAAGAAACCCACCTCCACGCAGGCATGTCAGAATTACCGAAGACGAAGACGAACACCATTCTTTACCTGGCGGCTGGGAGTCCCCCAGGGGAATAGCATCATCGGCGAGTTGAAGTCACAATTTGTCGAGCATGAGGTAAAAAACGACTTTTATCTCCGCATGCCCAGATAACCTTCGAAGATCTGTCCTTGTACCGAGTCCGGTGCCCAGGATAAAACTGTCATGTACATAACTTATGCGAGCGGGGTCCAAGTTTGAAGCTACGACTTCACAACAGCGAGCTTTCCCCTCACCGGGACATTCTCTTTCCTTCCCAGAGGCGGAAACTCGTCAATTTTGACACCCTTTCGGAAAATCAGGCAGTGACTTGACCCTCCAAAGTGAAACATGCCCAAGTCAACCCCCTTCTTCACGCTTTCGCCCTCCTTGACTGTGATCTCGCACGAACTCACCTCGTCCATGCCGATGCCGACAAAGGCCACGAGCCCGATACTCGGATTGTCTGCCTCGATGATGATGATAGCCCGGGTAGCCATCGCGGATAGGTACCCCTGCGCGACGGTGATGCCGTCTATGTCAATCTCATGCACGTTCGGGTCCCCGATACCCTCGAAGAGCGGCTCGCTGAAGTAGGTCCCGTCCTCGACAAACGCGCGCTTGATGGTGCCGGACACGGGGCTGTGCCAGCGGTGGTAGGACAACGCGGACAGAAAAGCCTGGTAGATGGTTCCGCCGGCAAACTCAGACGCAAGAGGGTCGTGGGCAAGCATGTCGACGAGGGAGTAGGGCTGACCCTTGGAGAAGAACTTGTCGCGGAGCCGGACGCCGTGCTCAATGTTGAAGACTTTGGATTCGCACGCGTTGACGATGACGTTGTCGTCTTCTGGAGAAGCGACAGGGCGGGCGGAGTCGTGAACTCGGCGGGTGAAGAAATCTTGGGGAAGCAGCTTTAGCCAAGACTGGGAAGCGTCGCAAGAAACATGTGCTTAGGGAGAAACAGAAAGGAGAGAGAGAGAGAAGGGGGATCGCTGCTCACCATCCCAGGATTTGAAGCCCATATGCTTGGCGCTCGGATCACACACAAACATGTCTTCAAACTTCATGCGTGAGTTGTACGGCGCGTTGGCGACCTGCATCATGTCTTTGATGCCGACTTCTCCGAACCAGCCCTCCAGATGGTTACCGAGAACTTCAACAGACTCAGGGGACTGCGATATATCAGTTCTCATGCCTCTTATCAACTCCAGCTCATGTTGCAACTTTGTCCTTGAATCTCACCTGTAGGTACTTGCCCCATTCGTTCAACACCTTCTTCAGCGCCTTGTTGACATCTGGATCCAAAAAGGCAGCGAAGCCACTGGGATATATGAGACGCAAGTCAGATTTGTATCAATGAAGTAACGTTTGCTCTCCTGAAGCAACGGCCTCCTGAAGCAACGGCCTCCTGAAGCAACGGCCTCCTGAAGCAACGGCCTCCTGAAGCAACGGCCTCCTGAAGCAACGCCCTCCTGAAGCAACGCCCTCCTGAAGCAACGCCTCCCTCACGAAGAATCACAACTCCAACCACAAAGCAGAACACATAGGTATATAACTAACCTCGGCGTCGCCATCGGATAATCAAAAATCGCACACATCGGCACCCCCACCACCCCCACACTCTCCGCCGCAACCGTCCACTCGGGCGCCCTCGTCACAATATGATTCAACACCTGCAGCATATGCTCATAATTCCGCACCTGCTTCTTGCCCGTCGGATCACTCCAGTAGGGATGCTTGCGGGGGATCTCATCAAACATCTGCACAAAGTACATGTAAATGCGCGAGTTTCCCTCAATGAGCTGCTTGAACTCGCGGATCGCGGGCGTGAGGGCCTCGGGCTTGTGGGCGTCGAGATGGGAGGTTATTTTGTCGAGGTAGGCGTGGTGGATGCGGTGGTCGGCTGGGAGCCAGGAACCGGGTCTGTGATGAGAGGATAAGCACCATTTGTTAGATATGAGGTAGGTACTAGAATTTGGGGTGTCCAAGAAAGAAGGCGGGTTCCAAGGGGCCGGGATTTTGGTGAATAGGAGCTTGGGAAGAAGGCTTGGGGGAAGTGTTTACATACTTGCGGGTGTGGTGTTGGCGGGGGATCCTTTGGTGATCCCCGCGATGGCCGCCGTGTTGATGAGCCATCTTGAAAGTTGAGGATGTCTAAATTTCGATTAAAAAGAAAGGGGCTTGAAGACCCGGACGCTTGAAGATGCAATTGTACAACTAACAATGGCTCAAGGAGGATGAAGCATCAAAGTTATAGTCTTTTCTGCTGTCTACCTCCAATGTAAGTTCAGGACGTCGCGACAACCATCAGACCACAGCAGAGCGGCATAGTGAGATACCTTCGCGACTGCACGTCATCGATTACGTTGCCGGCATGTCAGAAACGGAGCTGTCTCGCAAAGTCTGGGATTGCTCCATAATAAAAGCTGCCAGGTAATCTCGTATGAGTTACTCCGTATGCCGCACCGCAAAGCAAGCCATCTACGTCACAGTGTGCCCATCGTAATTACTATGGTAAAACGAGTCAATCAAATTTGTAAAAGGCAACGAAAGGGAGCGCATAAACTGGCCTAGAGAACAACACCTCAACGCGCTGAGGGCGCCTAATATGACGCAAAATATCAACTACCCGAACAAAAATATGCCTATGCCATGGTTGTGTCAGACCCGGAGTACCTACGGGTCCGGCTTTTACTAAAAAGAGATAGAGTGTAAGAAACGGAGATCGGAGATGCAGTTATAATCGCAATCAGGACGCAGTTGAAACAGAAAATGTGACGCTGTGCCAAAACTTAAGGCCGCTCGTGATCCGTAGTTTGAGTGAGACAAGCGGAACCGGTGACGACGACCGACGGCGAGTCTCTCGCACAGAATCCTGCGAGCCTTCATCTCCGAGTAACGCTTCGCTTTGTATTCTCTGCAAACATCCACACCTAGTTGTTTCGCGCGAAAAAGCAATACCTCGCTTCAAGTTGTTATTGAAGCATAAATCGCTAAACTTGGCAGCTCCAGAGTTTATGTGCAGAAGTAGAAACGAAACAGCTGGCTCAAAGAGCAAAATATATAGAATGGAAAAAATGAGTCGTAAAATCATAACCCGCTGGTAAGAAAGACGATGTGGTGCACAGAGAACCCACAACAAGCAAACGCCTCACATGATTGTGCAGCACCCACAGCCATGCTTAGTCTCGACTTTTGGTTCAGCTTCAGCCGCTGGTGCCACATCATCCGCTTGAGGTGTCGTACTTGGTGCTGGTGGTTGGAAGGAGGTTTTCGGGCTGGTCATGGGCGTCATGGGCGTCATGGACCCAACGGGAGGCCTGTCTGAGATCTTGGGCATCGTCGAATAGGAAGTTTGCTTGGGACTTTTCGCCACACCAGTCTTCAACGGCCAATCCCCGGTTTGCGCTTGGTCGTTGCCGTCATCATCGTGATGTGCATGCTCTTCCCGTGCCACGGCCTGCCGGAACGCGTGGTCGTTGAGAGGTCGAAAGTCCCTGTCGTACGCATTACCAAATTTCCCTTCCTTTTCCCACTGTTCTTGGCGCAAGCGCTTCGCCACGGTAGGCAACAGCTGCTGATCGGGGGGCAAGCGTGGATCCGGCTTGTAAGAGTCAAACACCCATGGCGGCTCACCCTCAGGCTGGTAGCTTGCAGCGAACGAGTCGCCGGATCGAGTGATGGGCCGGCTACCATCTCTGCCAAACCCAGATCTTGATTTCGACCTGACGGTCGTCCCGCCGGTTCTCGAGGCGGTAGAGGTCTTGCGTGCCGACATCTTCTTGGGAGACGTATCCGTCACCGATCGCTTAGCAACCACGCGATTGCTGGCAAAGGTGGCGTCGAGTTCTTTGGTCGAGGTACTGGCGCTGCGAGATCGGGTCTTGGTATAGGCAATGGTGTCGCCGTCTGTCGAGTCTATTCGCCTAGCAGACGGAGAATTGCGCTCCAGAAAATCCTGGGGAATAGGTGCGGGACTGATTCTGGCGACGGGAATTCGAGTTCCGCCCCTGAGGCTGTGGGAGGCAAAGTAGGCCTTTTCTTCCTCCTCGGCTATTTCTTCGGGTGTCCTCAGATCCCAAGCGGGGGTTATAACCTCCTCGTTGCGGTGATCCACGGAGACAGAGTCATGACGATGTCGAGAACGAACCGAGTCAATCGAACGCTGGCCTCGAACGCGCCGCTGCTTACTCGACGCTCGCACTCGGGGGACAAAAAATCCAGCAGCCTGGAGCTCCTCGCTCTCAATCTTTGCGAGCTTGTCTCTGTGAATCCATTTCGAGTCCTCCGCACTATACTCCAGGCCCAGCGTTTGCTGCATATGTCGTTTGTGTTCGTCTGAAGGGTGCACAGGGTGATCTGCTTGCGGCTCAGTGGCCAACGCGGTTGACAAAGCGATGCCGTCTTTCGAATCGCCGCTCGCGGCAGTACCAAAACTGTCCGAGGGCATCTTCGAGGACATGGAGTTGCTGCCTTGTGAGCCGAGAGGGCGAATCATTGTATGCTCGAGTCGAGTTGCTCCATTGCCATCAGAGGCGGTGTACTAGGGGAGATGCAGTTAGCAATTGAGCATCTGGGCACAGCACACATCACACGTCCGGCATCAGCGTACAGCAGCTACGAGATGGCGTGTCTTGGCGCGATGAGTGAGACATTTTTCCAACTCACCTCGGAAGCGCCGCCGGGGTAGTCCCACGTAACATCGTGGTTATTGCTGCTCGGCGGCCGAAATGCCGTCGCGGCCGCAGAAGCTGACGAAACTGCCGCCATGGACGGAGAGGGCGCGTGGCCGAGGAGAGCCGGCTACCCCTGGATGCAAGGCACAGACTTGGGGAAGGAAAAAAGTTGGACAATACAATTCGGCGGAAGTTGCAGAAATGTGAAAGAGCTGCTGCGTTGCGTGCTTCGGCGAGACAGTAAAACAGCGGCGAGGACTGCAGGCCAGGAAGCTGGCAAGGTGGTTTTGTGGCGTTGAATGGCCACAGCGCCGTGTCGGAACCGGACAGCGGAACGGAGCACGAGGTGAGACGCGTTCAGCGAAAAAAGGGTCTGTTGCAGACTGCAGTGTTGATGCCGGCTCAGACGGGTGCAATCAACGTCAACGCCTGGCACTCGAAACCAGCCGGGTGTCGGCGGCGAGGTCGGCGTGAAGCAATTCGTGCGAGTGCACGATGGCCAAGGGGAGTGGTGATGGGGAAAAGGCGATGGCAAGCATGGAGAACAGCACGGGAGGAGGCGAGGCTGGGAAGTTTGGGGACGGAGGGCTCCGGACCAGAAGAAACGAGCTTTTCCTGGGCGTCGCGTGATGACCCCCTGTACAATAGGCGCGGGAGGCTGGTCGGTGGTAGGCCTGTAAGCCTTGTAGGTTTGCGGACTTGCAGGCCTTCACACGCCTGAAGCTCCTGAGCCGGCTGCTAACTTGCTGCTGGGAGATGAGCGAGTGGGCCGTCCGCAGAGCTATGTACCGCGTGCGCAATGGTGCGTCATCTTGAATCCCGGGCGACAGATCGCACCTGCCAACAGACATTGTCGTTTTGCATCGGCTATCCAGCCGGAAATGAGACAGAGGAGGGAAACCAGTCAAAATCTGTAGCATCAAGGATTCAAGACAGCATCTGGATGCATCAGGAATCTCAGGATTCAAGACAGCTCACAGCGCACGTTGCGAGTTGCCAGTGGGTGAATGGTGGCTCGTGTCCGCCAAGTACCTAAGGTAGCTAGCTACCTAGGTATCTACATAGGTACCTCCTTGGTACAGAGCACCTCAGGTACCTACAGCCTCTACAGGCTACAGCTGCCACTGGCCAGCATGAGCAACCTCCACCCTTCCGATCCCGGTTGCGCCTTATTAAGATCTTAAACTGCCCATGCGAATGCCCTGTCCGAGAGCCGTATGTGATCGCCATGGCTCGCCGAGACGTAGACGGAGATAGAACATGTGGTGGCTGTAGTGGTTGTGGTAATTGATGTGGCAGTCGAAATTCGAGATTCTTGATGACAGTCGTGGGTTGGTGTTGTGGGAGCTGGACTTTCAAGGCCTCTAATTTGGTAGCTCTCTACTGCAGTGGAAAATACAGCTGCCAAGGGCGCATATGCCCGTCTCATTCGCCGTGTGATACATATGTTCTGAAAAGGCCCTTTTGTATCCAACAGGCTACACGAGCTTACCAAGCTCACTCGAGCTCATCTACGCTTATACGGACACAAGCTTATTATACACACTTTTATTACACGAGCTGGCAACACGCTTTCGCCCAGCTTGCGTCGTCCGTTGGTGCTTTTAAATTAGGTATGTACAGTACCCCCATGCGCACGTGTTGTCTCGGACCCATATCCAACCCACTAGCGCCATTCAGGTCCTGACAACCATCTCCGAAATCTCACCCCTTGCACACCAACTCGAGGTCCGAGGAGGCAACTCCGACTCAGTCGATTTATAACCCGCTTCTTGTTAGCTTCTAACTTCCGTTTCGCATGGCGGAGCAAGTAGTTGGAAAGACGAGAATCGTCTGCATCTCAGACACCCACAACTGCACCGTCAACCTGCCCAAGGGCGACGTCCTTATCCACGCAGGCGACCTCACCAACCAGGGCAGCGCCTCCGAGGTTGGTGGTATCATACCTACTCCGTGAATTCAAGCTTGGAGCCTGCCGAACAGGATGCACTGATCTCTTGCTTGTACCGTCGCAGATCTCCAAAGCTGTCAAGTGGCTCGAAGACGCCGATTTCGATGCCAAAATCGTCATCGCCGGTTTGTCATGCTCCCAACCACGTGAAAGTGCCGAGTTACTAAGTAAGCATCATCACCACTGCGGAAGGAAACCACGACATTACACTGGACCAATCTTTCTATTCCCAACATGGCCACGCCTTTCACAACCAGAAACCACAGTCATCGGAAGAGTGCCTCGCCTTGGTGTCCTCCTCGCTGTCCATCACGTATCTGAATCATGAATCGGCCACTATCCGACTCCATTCAGCAAAAGGGCCCCAGACGCAATTCACCGTGTTTGGGTCGCCGTATTCGCCGCGATACGGACGCTGGGCATTCAACTATGACGAATCCACTCATTCAGATGATGCCTCGTCACCGCTGACCACCATCTGGGATGATGTGCCCTCCCACGCGGACATTGTTGTGACTCACACACCGCCGCGAAACCACGGCGACGCAACGAGCGAGCAGAGACCCAAGGGCTGCGAGGCTCTTCGACGTGTGCTCTGGCGGGTTCGGCCGAAACTTGCTGTGTGCGGGCATATTCACGACGGCCGAGGAGCACATCGCGTGGTATGGGACAAGGTCAGCGGGAGCGGCCATTTTGCGGAGAAGTCGGTTTCCGTGTGGTCGGATCCCGGAGCTGGCAGTAACAAGCTTAGCCTGGTCGATCTGACAGGCAAGAAAGGCTCGCTGTTGGGAGAGGACGAGACGTGTGTGGTGAATGCGTCCATACTGAAGAGTAGATATCCTCATAGGGAGGGGAAACAGTTTAATCGGCCCATCGTGGTGGATGTTGAATTACCTGTCTGGGCTGCGAGATAGCATCGTCAGGAAGAAGATTGATCCTCGCCCTTTCCAGCATACTGAGTACTTCAGCAATTCGTCACGGTAATGGAGAAACAGATGTACGAGGTAGAATGTGCTGGACAGTGGAGGGGATGGAGAGGACAGGACGTAGAGAACGACTGCCCATCTTTGAGTTATTTTCCTTTTCTCGTAGAGATGGCATCCGAGGCTCGAGCGTCATCGCATGCCCTGCATGCTTCTCGTTAGCCGCCGTCATCAGATTGGAGGGCCCGTTTCATCCCCCAGTATGTACATACTCCGAACTCCGTCCAGGGTATAGAGATGGCTATTGCGTGACAGTGTTTCAAGTCCTGCGCCTCATTCATGCAGTTCTTTCCACGCTTTATTTCTTTATTTTTTTCCGTCGTCTCCTCTACGGATGTGACAACAAGCTGCGAAGCAAACCCATCACAATGCTTAATATTCAGTCGCTCGCATCGCCACGACCCGATGCTGCAACCATATGTTGTTCTGTTGAAACGGTCTCAGTCCGATTGGAGTACCTGCTGTATGACTTTTCGTGGCCTTTGGGGGGTGGCTGGGTGGTTGGGTTGTTGGTGAAGGGGTGACCAATTACACATGTACCTGTGCGTGTGCGTTCACATGTTGGGCAACAAGCACAGAGCATCCGCAGTGGCCAGCAAATTACAAGTCGATCTCGATGCAATATGCGGAGAAGAAGTAACAGACAATAATGCACGCAGCACATTGCATGCTCTTTATCGTCCCCGCAGATGCACAAGGCTGCTTTTTCTCTCTTCTCTTTTCTCTTGCTAGCTAACATTACCTATCTTGCTTTCAATGAATACATCACTTCTCTCCAGATGGGGATTGGCTTCAATGATGGTAAGCAAAACATCGACCCCGCTTCATCAAAGGTAGGTGCATAGGTAGGTACATACGTTGATACTAGTACTAGGCATGTAGGACGTTGCTCCTTTGTCTTTCGCGCGTAGCTCGGAGCTGTGCAGCACCAGTTTTGGGCTCGATCGATGGCCGTGACTACAGAGTAAACCCAACAAGAATTACATCTCATGACCAATATAATGAGACGCGAACGAGAGTATTCCACCTCATCCAGGCCAATAAAGTGAGAGAAACAAGGAAACAAAGTGCCGACCTAGATATGTGACGCGTACGTGTCCCTATGGAGGCAGACATCAAATCGCGTAAATATCACCAATGAGATCATCTTTGTGCTACATATGTATCTTGGTAGCCCAAGATGCCCAAGTACATACGCTTGACATCATGAAAACCATCGTTGGTCCAGCCATGAAGCAGACGATTAATTCATACAAACGGAGTTCACGCCGATGTTCTCCGTATGTGCATAGGCACCGAGTCGGACACGGCCACAGTGCGTGCCGCAGCCGACGTCTTCTTGCGGCATTACATTGCACATCATAAATTGCAAGACCAGAAGCAAGACATACATACCTACCTATCGGTCTTTTGGCAGGGCTCTTATGGCGCTGATCCTGGTTTCGGTCTATGGATGAGAATGGCCAAGGCGACGACGTTGCCTGCCTTCTCGCCGAAATTTGACTTGCTGCGTTGGTCGTTCACATTGTTTTGCCGAATGCGTGTCGCGCAGAAAACTCAATATATCAAAAAAATGAGAACTGCAAGAACACGCACCCTTCGGTCCAGTCGGTCGTGCAAGTGCGATGTATTACTGCGTGCAGAATGACATACAGAGTCCAGACTGCATCAGTTTCATGGAGTCGACCCGTCGAGAGTGGCCAGCAGAACCGCGGAGGAAAGGAGCCATAAAAAGGAAACAATTGTCCATCTCCCCCATCGAGCGCACCCCTGCACAGTGCATATGTACCTAGACGAATCGTATCGCTGCGCCATGCGCCGGATGGATCCGCTAGCTGCCTCATGTAAATCATGAATGCGACAAGTCGGCCACTGCACAATGCACATGCACAAGGCGCGTATGATTATTGATTAAATTGACGACATCTCGGGCCAATTTTGCTGCATCGTTGGTCGCGCCGGCATTGATCAGAAGCAGAATTGTGATTGCTTCTGCGGCTCTGCCTGTCAGGAATGCATGGAGATTCGACGTCAGCCAACCATCAAAGCTCTCACGTTTCAGGAATAAGGCGTGGAGCTCATCAATGCGAAAAGATGCCCTCTGTTGAGTGTTGAGTGTTGACTTTGAGTGTTGACCCAAGTGAAAAAAGAAAGAAAAGAGAGGTCTGTACTCCGTACTCCGTACGGTACTGTACCTAACCTAATAAAACCAACAATGGCGCACTCCACTGGCAGGATCAGTTTCAGACCGCTGCCATTGATGAGTCAGTTTCTTGCGCAGTTTTCCGTAGGAACTCATTGTGCAGACTCCAGAGTACGGAGTACATGCGTTGTATTTCCCTTGCTGAATTACATATTCAAGAAGTCCTTAACTTTTAAGCCAACAATGGAAGCCAAGTAACTAAATGTGTACATATTCTGTAGTTTAAAGCAAGACAACATACCCGCGTGCCCGCTCGTCTCCGCTTATATAGGTGTGCTGAGACGGGCGCAATGCAGACGTCTCAAACGGACAGCCGTCTGATAAGACGAACAAGCTGATGATCTTCTTCTCGCGAGGGCGGACTGTGGCGCAGTATTGCCAGCTGCGCCACTACTGAAATTGATCAGTCCGCCATTACGGAGTAGACAGCAAATATGTATGTACATCGGTACGGAGTACACACATACGGATATCAGGGGACAAACTTTCAATTCCTATTTCTGGGTTCCCCCAGAATAGGTACAAGCGCTAATGTAGGGAAGATCAATGGGCCTCGAGGGGATTGGCGGTGGTCGTTTGCCCAGCGACGTTCTCCGTTACATTTCGTGCTATGTACGGCGTCATTTTCAATGACACAGCTCAGCTAAGCCTTCGTGAAGCAGAAGAACGGAATGGCTGCCAATTTAGTACGCACTGAAACTTTATTACATATCTGTCTATCTTTCCAGCCTCGATACTTACCTGTGCTTCTCTCTTCTCTCAATCTCATGCGCCTGGTCCGCCGCCGACACCGCGTCTATCGACGACAACGACCGCCGCTGCCCCCACAGCCAAGGAATGTCGTGTGCGGGGGAAGAAGCCGTCTCAAACGATTCCATTATTGTAGTCTCCGTATCGTACTCCGTCAACCAGGCACGAAGCAGGCGGTCCCGTCGGGTTTGCTCACCGCTGCCTATCTGAAGGCGCCACCACCAACCAACCAGGAACGCCAACCAACCAACCACCTTGACCACAAGGACCAGCCGTTGAAGACCCGCCAATCACGCGTTCCACGGTCCACCAGCAGCCGCTGACCCACGCGCCGCCACACCTGGGACCGCAGACCGCCTCCACCAGCCATTGAGAGCGACGCACCCCAGGATTGCGGAAGTCGCGGCGGCAAGCACCATGTAACACTAACGACATACCCGACGTCGCGCTCACTCATCTGCGCGTTTGTCAGGCTTCGCAAGCACGTCTTTCTTCCGATTTTATTCGTACGGAGTACATACATACCTCTTCCACCTTCTTCCAACATTACGAGTCGGGCCAACCAACCTGTTACATATCTCCGGTGCGGTGTGGACAACGTATCGTTCCAATATCCGACTACTTACGCTCAGACTAGGAGGTACACACCGGTACTCGCTCCGACTCCAACATCGATTGGTTGTGCGCAGTTGTTCTCAAAGTCTTCTCCGGCTCGCCGCCCATCAGTCGCTTTAATAACAGTGGACCGATTCTTACTGTCTACAACATCCAAGCCCGAGCCATTTGTCGATATTCTACACGCTTCCGTTGCATTGACCTGTTGTCGAGCCGCCTCCGCTCAAGATTGCTGACCCGCCTCGTCCCTTGTGCCTTGTACCTTGGACGTCTCCGCTTTCTCGGTCCGCCTGCGCCACTTCCGGGACCTAAAAAGGAAAAACTGGCGGGAGGTCCAGTGTGCTGCAGCCTGCGTAGGCGGTACCACGACTGCGACCACGTTGATCATCCGTCACTTGCCCGTGGCTTTCTTGAGAACCGAGGTGTGGTGTGAGTTTGTTTGGTCTGGTGGCGTGATTGGTGAGTGCTGTTATCCCCATCTGCGTTGAGACGTGACAAATGGCCAATATGCAAGACAGTTGCAATATCAACTAGATTGGACGGCAATCACCCAATCTTCCCGCTGCAAGTGCAACTTATCACTTGACAAGGAACCAGTCATACACCGCAAATCGCACCAGGTCTTTGCTGCACTCGGTCGTTCCTGCGCGTCGCCCTTCCATTCTACTCGTCAAAGTTGACTTATAGCAGGGACGGGCCTGGTGGCATCGGTGACACCACAGGAAGTTGTCTTTACAAAGCAGGGACCGTCATCCATTATTACATATCCGGCTCGCAAGGACTACATAGCAACCGACAAGCACGAGATTTTGCTGGATTGTTCTGAATTTCTGGTTTTGAGAGCTGGATGATTACACTGGATCGAACACTACTCGTTGCTTCTGCATTGTCAAAATACTGTCCAGTGTCCCGAAGGAATTTTGGCTTTAATGCGCTGTTGCCGCTAACACGCGTTGCTCACGCCCACACGTCCACATTCGCCCTCCGTCCCTATTACCCACCACCATCAGTTGAACAGTGGTCACTGTGAGTCGTGACCGACATCTGGACTTAACCCTGCACATCACGCTCCAGTCAGGCCCCGCGTTGTATCCCACTCTGCAACTTGATCTCTGCAGGCTTGGACTTGGAGTCTGGCTCAACGCCCTTTTCAAACGCCACCACTGAACGACACCGCCCCACCCACTTCAGTCTTGGTTCAAGGTTGTACTCCGCATGTAACTTGTCTGAACCCGATCCCCTCACATCCAATCAAAACGTTCCCTCACCCCTGACTGCCCGTGACCTCATCACCCTACTTGTTCGGCAGCCTCGACCCGGACTCCAAGAACTGAACACCTTACAAGCATCTTCACATCACTCATCCCGCAACGGTCACTGAATCCGTTCTCATTTACTTGCAAGGACCTTCGGACTCTGTCACTCGCCATTCTCCGTCTTGTTTTTCAGCTTGTTCAGGGCTGCTGGGCTGTTCGCAGTTTCCTTTACCTTCACAACAGCTGTTCACCTCACCATACGCCGAGGTTCAGGTACAAAAGAAGGGCGTCATTCCCCCTTGACAGCCTCGCCATTCGATACCTGACAACTCCACCGTCTTGATCACTGTCTGAATGCTACATCTTCTTCATTCTTAAGCAATCATTCTGACAGCGCTCAGCTACAATGAGTTCTCTTCCACCTGATCCGTACAAGATTCTTGGCGTATCGAAAGATGCGCAGATTCCCGAGATTCGGTCCGCCCACCGTAAGCTCGTCTTGAAATGCCACCCTGACAAGGTTCATGATCCCTCTTTGAAGGCCCAAAAGCAGGCTGAATTCCAACAAGTTCAGTCAGCGTACGAACTGCTCAGCGACGAGTCAGAACGGCAGAAGTATGACGAGAGCGTGATGCTGGAGGAGTTGCAAAGGCAGTTCCAGGCTAAAGTTCACGTCTCCGTGCCACGTTCGTCGGCAAGACACTCGGGACAGGATGAATCTCGAGGAACAGATTCCCGCGCATCTCCCTTCAAAGCGAGCACCACATCCTCGGGTGTCAGGTTCACATTTACCACTCGGTCTTCAGAGGATGGTATGGGCCGTGAGTCACACACGTTTGAAGCCAGCCCTCGGCCCTCCCGTCGGGAATCGAGCTACGCGGATAAGCCCTCGAAACGAGAAATGGAGCGTGAACGGGCGCGTGAGCGGGAGCGTGAGCGGGAGAGGGAGCGTGAAAGGGAGCGTGAACGGGAGCGGGAAAAGCAACGGGAACGGGAACGGGAACGCGAAGCCAAAGAAAAGGCGCGAGAGCGTAGGCGTCGAGAAGAGGAAGCCGCTCGGCGGCGTGAGAAGGAAGCAAAGGAAGCAAAGGAAGCTCGGCGAGCAGAAAAGAAGGCCCGAGAAAAGCAGCGAGATAAGGAAATGAAGCGAGAAGCTGAGGAGAAGAAACGACGTACAACGTCATACGCTGAGGCCTACGGAGACGATGTGCACACGCCAAAGTCCGACAAGAAGAAGTCGAGTAGCAGTAAGAAGTACGACGAGAAGCGGGAACGCTCTTCAGGGCGAGACGACCTGCCCCCGATGCCCTCCTCAGACACGAAGCGATCGTACGCCTACAAGGTGAACTATGCGAAAACATATATCCAGGCGGCCAAAGCCAAGGGTGCGGAGCGGTCATCTGCTAAGAGCGCTCCCCCGATGTGGCCGCCCGCGCCCACTCCTCCCCCTATTATCGGTAGCTCTTCGGATTCGGATGAGGCCCCGCGCCGGACATCCGGAAAAGCCCGCCAGAGCTCTGGGGAAGCGCCGAGGGTCTCTAGGGAGCGATCTTATCGTGAGCCTTCACACGAGGCTCCGCCTATGCCCAATACGCCATCTTCCAGTCGTCATGCAGCCCAGTATGCCAAGGCGTCTTCTTCAAGGGCGGACTTGCCTCGCACCAAGACCATGCCATCACCTGAGCCAACGTCGTACTCTCGTCCGCCACCTGGCCTGTCAAGAGCGCAGACTTTTAACGTGTTTGACCATTCTGCAGAGTATCCTCGAGGCCGTGATAGGTCTCGCATGCAGCCTCAAGTAGAGGTCGAGTCAGACGGCGAAGAAGCGTACGGGCGCCGCCGCGACCGAAAACACCGGAGCAGCAAACACCAGCAATCACCTGAGCAGCTGAGAACGGAGAATATCTCTCGGTACCAGGTAGATGGGGCCCGGAGCCGACTTCACAGTAGTTATGTTCGCCACGTTGAACCCGACTACTTCGAGGGCACACACACGTACTATGCACACCCGCAGGAGGTGCGCCCACCGATGCCCGGCCGGGAAGCTAGCTACAGTGCCGCGGGGGCCACGGCAAAATTTTCCAAGGTGAAGATGTCGAAATCGTATGGCTACGATGACGTGCGGTACAGTCAGTACGACATGCCTCATCATCATGAGGAATATGCGTATGCATGAGTGTGAGAAAATATCTATGATCTTACGTTTTTTTCTCTCTCTTCTTTCCTTTTTCTTTTCCTTTTCCTTTTTCTTTGTTCTTCCCGTTTCCTTCTCTCGTTTGTGAGAGTGAGGGTAGATTTGGGATCATAGACCGGCGGGGTGATTTACCACGTCCATTTTCTTCATGAGTACCGGTGTTACTTGTTTGGTTTTTGCCTGGCATTTTCCAATACGGATGTCGGGTATTTGATCTTTGCGGTGTTATCTTATGACATGATGTGTGGGTTTTCATTGACTCATGGAGTAACGCCGAGATGACATTGCTTGTTGACGGGAGATTTTTTTTTGGGCTGTAGGCCGTGATGGGATGCTGTCCTTTATGGGGTTCGATGTACGGTTTCGTTTGCGACTTGTTCGTAGCTGCGAGATGAGGCCATAGTCCAGATGGCAGAAGGTCTGCATGCGGGTCTCGTGGTCTTGGGATGAAGTTGTAACGCAGAGGATGATTGCGAGGGACGAGGCCGAGGCATCGCGTGGGGATATCGCTCTTGAGAGATGGCCGCTTTTCTGACGAATTTGAAAGGGGCATTGGACAATTTTGTCTGTTTGAGACAGGATAGGCTAGGGCAAGGACAGTACACTCTTTTGATGCAGAATAGAAGTGGATGTTCGAAATTGGTGTGCTTCAGTTGTGGCTGTATTAAGACTCGAGAGTGATGATGTACGTGTGAGTGTTGATAATAAGTTGAGGCGCGAAGTGACCTGTGTTATAGAAAGCATCATGACTATGTGAAGAAAGGCATATGAAAAGCAACAATCACAGGATGAACTTGACGATGTATGAACCATTCATTACACACACTTTTGCCCGTACAACACGCCCGGCCAAAAAGACAGGTAGTATTCAAAGACACTTGCATTTGCAAAGTAGCATCTCCGTTCTTCCATTCCTTTGGCGGCCCCGTCTCACTTCATGAGGCCTTCGCGACTCCAAATGCCATGGAAGTAAAGTCTAAGAATTCACCACACTAACTCATCCCCTACTCAGTAATGTACTCGCGTCCCGTGGTGTTTTTAGCTTCACGGCTCCTGCATGACCGCTTATCTGTACGATGCTTCCAGGGACAAGCAATGGGGAATAATATTAGGAGCTGCTGCACATCTACGACATGCAAAATACATGGCAGGATGTGATGGTGTCGCAGGCTATCAAGGATTGAGTGCAAGGAAGCGTGTGGATGCCCACTGCGAGTGGTATGTGGAGCAAAAGAACTGCAAAAAGATGCGGCCAGTGTGACTCGAACACACGACCTTCAGATAGGCATCCGTAGGATTGAAGTTTGACTTCAGTCTGACGATCTCCCAGCTAATCTATGGCCGCGAATATTCCAAATGTCAGATATTATGCATTATATAGGGACATAGTGCGGGGACCCGTATTTTTTATTTTATTTTATGACACTCCGGGTTCGACGCCCTTGGAATGGAGCGTATAGAACAACTGACCCAAGCCCCTGTCACTTACCTGACCCTCTCTCACAATGAGAAACTGGGTGAAAACTTCGGCCGAAAAACTACATACCACTCTCCCAAATTCCGAAACGGTCCATGACCTTGAACCCAGAATCGCACCCATTACACCCGAAACTCATCAATTTCGACAAATATGTTTCAGAGAGATGGCCCGATTCCGATGATACAGTCCTTGATTTGAGAACAGCAACGCAAACTGACCTGAACGACCAAGTTATCTGTTTCTTAAATCAGTACTTGGAGGACGAGGTCGCGAACAACATCCTGCGTCGGCGAGTCTGCCAAGACTTCCAAATGTGGGACAAGGGCACCTGGAATAGAGTGCACAAAGAAGTTCGAACGAAATACCGCAACACTTTGCGCGATAATGGAGTTCACGTAGCAGCCCTGGAGTCGGTAGCCGACGGCCTCGCACGCATGATACAGCAAGGGTACCAAACCTTAGGGGAGACGGAGAGCGAAGCAAGTTTTCAAAGTCCCATCAGCAAAGGGAAGCAACCCGCAAATCCTCTCGACAAAGGAAATCGAACCGAAGCACTTTCAAACGACCAACTTGACCCGAATCATCCGAAGAACATTGGTCAACAATTCGACGACTCCGGAAACTCTGTGCACACAGACAAGGCGAGCTCCCGCACACGAGCCCA
>SRPN01000330.1:0-26982 GCA_018360045.1 Claviceps capensis | reverse complement strand
AAAAAAAAAAAACAAAATGAAGAAAAAAATCGGAGGCGGAGACTGGAGTGATAATCACGATAGGTGGCGCAGGAGGGGTTCGTCGGAGCATATTGACTTGACTCCCCCTTCCCATGTCAAAATTCGGTCACACAAATCGCCTTTACGGCTTCAGATCTCAGATATCATGCTTTAGGTAGGTACCTAATGTAAATTGAGGGTAGTGTGCACCCAATGAAGACCGTTCCAATGAGGCTACTTAAAGACGAAGATCGGGCCTCAATTGGGTGTTTCTGTGTACGACGCAGTGCGAAAGAACATGGTTTTGGGGGCTTGAACAGATCGTCGTCTCGCAGGCTCGCAGCCTCTCACATGGATGAATCAAGTGAATAGGTATGTAACAATAAAGGTACCTACTCCGTACCAGGTAGTCATGTTGGCATTGGCCCGGTTTTTTACGTGGACACGCGATACACCAACCAAACGGCCACTTCTTTCTCCATCGGCCTTGGTGGGTTGGGTTGTTGGTGGAAGCCGAAGCCTTGCTTCAACGCTGACCGCCAGTTTCTTTCTCCAGTTGCGACAGGGTCGTGCGGCAGGTCTTTGCGGCAAGTCGGGGATGCTTCCGGAGACGCAAAGCCGTAATGCAGCGTCAAACGAGTTGAGGTGGAGGGGGGGGGGGGGAACGTTCGTCATCTTGTTCGGCATACACATGATGATCCACCTCCTTTTTGGGGGAAGGGGTCTTTCGGGTCGGGCCTCTGGATCCTTGAAACAATAGCAAAGGCAGATCAATCTTGGTGTTGGTAGTACCTAGATACGGAGTATATGCAGAGAATGAAGTTGAGAGAGGAGGAGAGGAGATGACGAGCAAATTGTGCCAGTAATTGGTCTGGGCGGCCAGAATTGGAAAGTGGGGTCTGGAGTTTGGAGTTTGGGGTTTGGCGTCTAAGTTACCTCTACGGAGTAAGGTACCTCAAGTTTTCATTGATGATGGTGAATCAAGAAGGACGAGAAGTCCAACGAGAACAGCCAGGTAGTGTAGTGTAGTACAGACTTTGCCTGGCCGGTTCTCTCGTGATGGTAGTGAGTGTACATATGCGCAGATAAATTGGCCCCTACTGCCGTTCGTTTCCCATGCCAGATGCCGTCTCGTACATACAGATAGGTAGGTAGGACGAGGAGCCAAGACGTGGTAGATCATAGATGGCATGCATCTCGCGTGGCTGAAGAACGATGTATCGGATTCGCTCGAGACGCCAGTAGCTGCAGCAGGCGGGTCGGATCGACAACAGGCGAACATGAAGGTTCCCCTGCGCAGAAAAGTATTGGATTGGACTTCTGCATTGGAAAAGGGCATCGCATTTCTCTCCAAGCGCCCACAGGATGTGATTGTACAAGGATCTGATACAGAAACTGCTGCAGGCGGCCTTGAATACAGAAATACAGCAAACGGGAGTCAATGGGCGAGAGGCTGGGTAGGTATGTACATACATACTTGCTCTGTTCATATTCTAGGTTCGCGTCTTGAGCGCCTGTTGATACAAATGTGGCTGGGAAAAGCCATCAACAAGGGAGTCTTGGGAACCGGGAACGGTCCCCACCTCTTATTAATCGCCCGCATGGCTCGTCTCTGCGCCTCCCCATGAACCAATCAATACATATCCGGCACCGGCACTGTGGTTCTGTTTGCTCGGGGAGATCCAAGCAAGCGACCTCTTCGTAAACTTGTTTGGGAGACGAACGACGGGGGAGGGGGGCGCTGGCAAGGCAAGGAGTTGCCAGATGGCAGGCTATGAAATCTGCATCTGCGTATATGCTGTGTTGGCATGTGAATACTCTGTACATATGTACATGCATTTGTCGCCACGATGTCACCAATTTGCAGTTTCAGGCAACAGCAAACGCCAACACCGAGCACATCTTTTTAGAAGGTTCGCCGTACTCTGCACAAGCAGCAGGTTTATATGTATGTAAGCGGACAAGTGACACTTCGGAAACGCTTCGGAAACGCATTGATGGAGGGGGGTGTGTTGTCACTTGTGTGATTGAATGTCGGAACATGGCTTAATGGGTCCGCGGTCCGTGAAGGCGATCCAATCAGCTTATACAACTGCACGAGCCGATATCGTAGGAAGGGCAATCTGGCAACAATAGGTAACAACAACTGCATTATCGGAGGCCCAAGGTAAGGCATGGGGCAGGACAATCATAGCTATTGATGCCAAGGCTCAGCATAACGGGTGATGATGAGCAGCATCGTTGTCAATGCTGCAGACGAAGTACATGTGCTGCTTACCAAGTCACGACAAAACTTGAGGGAACGTCACTAACACAGTCACGAGAGGTGGTGGTGCATGAATTGAGTCAGTCCGGGGAACCCATCCCACATGGACAACAAACGGCGGAAGCAACCAAACAGAGACGATCCATGCCTGGAAAAAAGGTGGTATTTTCGATCAAGACCCAGGCTGCATGTCTGATCATTGATGCCGTCGTTGCAGACGCGCGGCGCAGAAGCGGAAAGGCGGGTTGGCCGGTTTTGGAGAAAAAACGGGGGTGCGGTTTCAGTGGGTATGATAGAAGGTAGCTCATACTCCGTACATGTTCGTACGTACATGCGCATAGGGGTGCCAGTTCGTCCATTGTCTATAAGCTGTGCTGCTTGGCCAGTGCTTGGAGTTCCTGAAGTACCTAGGGCGTGTTTGCTCATGGCGTTGCAATGCATGGGAGGGGCGAAGGAATGTTCACTGACGCGAAATTGTCTGGGCAAAGGCGGGTATTGACGAGCCGTCGCTTGCTGGTCCTTGCTGTCCGGCGGCGCATGGCTTGAGCCTTTTGGATGTGGAGAGAGAGAGGGGGGGAGAGAGAGGGAGAGAGGGAGAGAGAGAGAGAGAGAGGGGGGAGAGAGAGGGAGAGAGAGAGAAAGAGAAAGAGAAAGAGAAAGAGAAAGAAAGGCTCACACGGACCAGACCGCTTTCATGATCATGCTGGATTGTACTGCCACCTGGAAACTTGGGGATGTGACGGGGATGTGACGCTGGGACCTGGGTGTTAGTTAGGCGGATTCTCGTCTCGTCATGTTCGTGGGAATCTTGGTTCGCATGGCTTTCTTTGCACGCGTATGTCACTGTGTATCATGTATGTGCACGTTCCAGATAACTATCACTTGCCACCTTTTCCTCGTTGAGGTGTTGATGTTCCCTTGCCAATGGCCATAACTGTAGTTGCCGGCTCCGCCCGGATTTTCGAATCCTTAGTCCGAGACTCGAGTTCGCGTAAGCAAGTCAAGGTCGAAGCGGGGCTTTTCACTACTGTCGGCGACGAGGCCAGTACCAGATTGTATCTTCTCTTCTGCTGCTTCGGGGCCAATTCTCAAACAGTGTTGCTGTTTGTATTCGGACAGGTGAAGGGGGTACTGAGCTTGACAAGGCCACACAAAACATTGAACGCGGACAGGAAGGAGAACGCGCATGAACAATGAAGAGGGTTCACTTGACGGTTTCGCGCCCAAGGAAACCCTTCATTCGTGGACCGTGGCTTCTTGCTGTAGAGGAAGGGCGTCCGTCGTGCGTCCCGCTCGGGCAGCGTCTTTTTTCTTTCGGTTCGCGAACCGGTGTGAGCGCGGTGGGTATGCACATACATGATGGATTTATTTTTTTCTTGGCTTTCATCCATGGCCCGAACCCTCCCTCGTTCGATAAACGCCCTCCGAGACCCCGTCCCCAAGCAACCCCAGCACAAGCCAACCGCTTCCCAGTGCCCACGCGTTCTGTCGGGAACGCGCCACAGCCGGGTTTGTCTGAGCCCGAGAGGGAGGGCTGGCCCGACAAAATCTCAACCGCCCACCACGAGAAGCCGGTTTGGTTGCCGTTGCCGTGTTGCCGTGGGCGCTAGGCAAGGTCCAGGCCGACGCTACCACCAGTCTGAAGACTGTGAAGCCGTTATGTTCCGTTAAGCAAGGTCACGATGAATGGGTCGAGCATCTTTCTCTCTCACCGACTTGTATGCCTTGGCTACCTAAATTTACCTTAGATACCATGGATTGCTGTGGACTGCACGCCTCTTCCGGCAAGAGGAACATTGATGATGAGGGCAAGTGGTCCCCGAAAAGGAAGAGGGAGGGAAATGTGTATGTATGTATTCGTACGCCATGGTTCGTAACCTCTTTGACGTTGCCGTTGCCGTTGTCGTTGTTGTTGTCGTCGTCGTCGTCGTCGTCGTCGTCGTCGGCATTCCGTCATTCATCAATGTATGCGCCAGACCGGGACCCATGTACGTACGGGTTGTCCATGAACCCACTTCCCCTCAGCGCAATCTATTCAAGCCTTTCTGCTTTCTTTTGATGGGAGCATCTACGGAGTATACGTAAATACTCCTTTCTTTTTGGGACTATAGAGTAAATGAGCATCGATCGTGTAGTCATCGTGGCTCGGAGTCGTGTTGCGACCAGGGGGCAGATGGCAATGGAGTCATGGTGGACGGACCCCTTTGGAACTTTTTGCCTTGTTCTTTCTTTTTTTGCTTTTTTCCCAAGTCATAATCTAATTGCCTTATAATTCCCTCTTCAAGCTCACCCATTTTCTCTTTGGCGTTATAGGGAGGGGGGTTCCCGCTGCAGAAATTGACGGGTGCTATATGTACGCCCCCGAGCCCCACGACCTCATCGCATTTTTAGCCCCCCTTTCTTAATCAGCATCTCACGGGTTCCCCTCATCACCAAAGTTCTGGTACGAACGCACACGCGCACACCCTGTCTCATCCCTCCCGCAGGCCTCCTGATGA
Source organism: Claviceps capensis (assembly GCA_018360045.1). Lineage (NCBI taxonomy): Eukaryota > Fungi > Ascomycota > Sordariomycetes > Hypocreales > Clavicipitaceae > Claviceps > Claviceps capensis. The sequence continues at coordinate 22,218 of SRPN01000330.1, read as the reverse complement.
ACGGCTTTTGCTTTCAATGGACCACCGAAGAGGACCCAAACAGTTCTCATGGTAGAAACGTACTGGTCTGGGCAGCCCTATGTCGCTTGGCTGGCCAGGACGTCGAAACTAACAGGATGCAAACAGAGTTGACGGATGCCGGGAACTTGGCGGGATGCTTGGTGGTTCACACATGGTGTTTCTGCCGTGCCTCTATTTGTCGATGGCCCTTTTGAAGTCTGAGCGACGACTCTTGCGATGGTGGAACGCTCGTCGTGAATTGACCCAGACGAGGAGGCAGAGTTCGATGACTGACACAAAGCTGCTTCATCTGCTTTACTGGCAGCAGTCGGTGTCCGGTTCGTTCATGCCGGTGTCGGTGTCGTCTTAATGCCGTGCGTCTACTCCGTAGTCCCTTCTGGCCCCTGCCGAGTCGCGAGTCGCGCCTTCCATTCTGCCCTGGGAGTCGACGGACCGTCTGATGTGATGTGACCGATTGACGGATTGGCAATTGCTGGACCATACGGAGTAGTGCCAGGGCTCTTTCCAGTAGACTTTGACTGGATCGTATGCCTATGCCTGCATTGCCAGCAATGTCTACACACGCCCCCCCCCCCCCCCCCCCCCCCCCCCCCCCCCTCCCCCCCTTGGATAGGTATGCAAGATGCACTTCTTTCGCCAAACCCCAATCGATTCATCGACCGATTGTCTTAGCTCTATCCACCACAACACGAGAGGCAGAATGCTTCGCTCGCACATACATATGCGTATGCACACGTTGCTTTGAGCACGCTGTGCGCACACGCACAGGACAGGCACAGTCATGAGCAGACACGCGCGGATTTTATACATTAGCAAGATGCAGACCGACACAGTGGCCAACCCTCAAACAGCCAGACGACCGGATGAACGCAGAGAGACAGAGAAAGTCACCTCAAGGCCACTCCAGTGCTCCATGCACGCGCATGACGCACACTCGCAGCAGTAGGAGCAGCAACCACAGCAAAATGTAACAACGACAATGAGGACAGCAGCAGCAGCAGCAGCAGCAGCAGCGACAACAGCGACAACAGCGACAACAGCGACAACAGCGACAACAGCGACAACAGCGACAACAGCGACAACAGCGACAACAGCGACAACAGCAAAAGCAGAAGCAAAAGCAAAAGCAAAAGCACTCCAGTGCCAACAGAATGGCCCTTCATCCGTCCGTCTCTGCTTTGCTTTTCCCAAGAACATCATGTACATATGTACATCATGGCATATCATCATGGCAATGGCAAGGCTGCTTGGAACCCCTGCTCCTCCATCCTGGCCCTTCTCGGGGACCAGTTCTTCCATCTATTACAACACACATACAAGCCGAACAAGCAAGTTCCCGGCTGCAGGCCCCCCTGTCATGGTTGATGCCTCATGCGACCGCGACTGACGTCTTATTCAAAATGCTCAGTTTCCACTTCCTGCCGGTCGTCTTGGCCTGGAGTTCAAACAGCCCTTCCCTCGGTCTTGTGTACGTACGTCGAGTTATGCCACCACCATCACCAACCGACTGACCACCGTCTCGACTGACTACTTGTCATTGCTTGTTGCCTTTCCGTTTGACCGACTTCTTATACTGATCAACTACCGACTACAACCTACCACCAACCGACCATTCCTAGTTGCCAAGCACGCTTCCTCTGTTTCATCCCGGTGCTCAGCATTGCGCAGTCCCGGCCATCCGTTCACCAAGCTACTACGTCTTGCCCAACTCTAGTCTCTCCGTTCTGTCAGGCCTTGACTGCATCACTTCTTCAGACGTCGTGGTTCCCTACACTCGTGGCTATCATCTTCGTGGTGCATGTTTGGCCCCAGAATAGCCAATCACCACCTTAAGCGCCACTGTCCAAGGACGATTAGCAGGAGTCGTTTGCATGCATGAGCAGCCCGAGACGTCTACTAGTCTGTTCATACCTCTTCTGGGAGAGCCTACTTCTCTTTTCTCTACGTCTGCCTTGCATCCCACCTGCAGCCTGCGCCCACACCTTCCCCCCCCCCCCCCCCCCCCCCCCCCTTCATGTCCTGTCCCGACTTGGCAGCACCCCCCTCGTCTTTATCGACATCCCGCGGCAAACGGCTCAATAAGACTGAGTTGTGTTCCGTTTGACTTCAGTCCATATCCTTGCCACTGTTGTCTCTTGTCTACTTCTATTACTACTATATAAACAGCTCATCCGGGGTTGTGTCCTGACTTCACGCCAAGCTTCTTCGCGGTAGGATTGGCTTGATACTACGAGCTCGCGGAGTCGCAGTATACAGACAGACATCTAGCGGCAAGTATTGGTCGTTTTCATACGCACAAACAAGACATCGTGCTGTCTCGTCAGTCTTTTTGCTGGACCAATCTTGTCGTCAGCCTGGGTATCGGCACATTACGGCTACACGCCAAAGAGCCAACTCGACTTTCTTGCTTTGTGTCTTGGTACACTGCATTGTTTGAGTGACTTGTTTCTATTCGCCCCTCATTTTCGAGGATCTTGGCCCTCATTCTCCTCAAGGGACTGGTCTTCAGTCTCTTCTAGGCACTTCACTCTCGTTTATTCACGGGCTTGGTTTCTGTATCAGGTCTCTTTGCTTGGCCTTCCTCTTCACACATTGCGTTTTGATATCCCATTCGATTATTTTCTCCGGATCTTCTATTCTCCATCTTCCTCTTACATCCACCGGTGCATCCAGCAGGAGTCGGACCGTCTCAGCCTAACGCTCATATAATTTGGGCTGTCAGCTCGAAAACGTGCACTTTCGACAGTCGATAATTGGTCTATCTTCCACGAGCAGCCATCCATTTTCGCTTTTCATAGCGGCGAGATTGGCGCATACGTGTATTCCCCCTCGTAACGGACGCCGTGGTGCTATAAGCAGCGACACCATCAATACTGTGGACATCGCTTCTTCTCTAGGCTTTTTCCCGACTCACACGAGTCCCAGGGCAATCTTCCGCGATACTCACGCGATCTGTTGTTGCCGCAACACCCGATTACAATGATTACGACTCGAGGACCACCATTGCCTCCTCCGGTATCATTGGCATCGCCTCGGCTAGGAGCGTCTGTATCCAACACAGCTCACTCCCGGCGTAGTATGCAGTCCCCAAGAGGCAGTCAACGAGTCAAGAAGCAAAGTAAATGGTCAGCAGAGGAAGACGCCATCATTATTGGACTCAGAGGGGCTGGCATGAAGTGGGAGGATGTCTCGAAGCGTTTGCCTGGGAGGAGTGCCATCAGCTGCCGGCTCCATTATCAAAACTATCTCGAAAGACGAAGCGAATGGGACGAAGAGCGCAAAAACAAGCTAGCCAGATTGTATGAAAGGTAAGTCACGATATGCCGAGCAAGACGAGTATATAACGTACAACCCCGACGCGTTTCTCATCGCTCAACGCTGACAAGCCTCAGGTTCAAGCCAGATATGTGGTCCAAGGTTGCAGAGGAGCTGGCAGTGCCGTGGAGAGCAGCTGAGGCGATGCACTGGGCCTTGGGAGAGGCAGATATGGCAAGAAGAGCCGGCGTCATACCCTTTGCTCTGGCCGCCGTCAACCTTGAAAGTGGCCCTCGAGCAGCACCGACGACGCCTCGGACGAGCTTCCAGTTCCAAACCCATGAGCCCATGAGTCGCAACATCACCCCGCCATCTCCTCGGTCAATGTATCCCTCTCGACACCATTCCGTCTCGTCGATGCCTGGTCAACTGCCGTCCCGAGTCGATACTACTGAGGTACAACGAAAAAGACACAACCAGCAGAACCATCAGCAGCAGAGCCACCCCCAGAAGCAAAACCACCAACAGCAGAGCCACCAGGAACAGAACCATCACCACCAGCAGAATCAACACCAGCAGAACCACCAGGAGCAGATCCATCATCAACAGATCCACCACCAACAGGTCCAGGTTCACCACCACCACCACCATCACCAACAAAACCACCAGCAAGAAAATCACCAGCATCAACGACACCACCAGCATCAACGACAACACCAGCATCAACATCAACATCAGACTCAGCAGTATCAGCGCCAAGAATATCAACAGTCACAGCCACAGCCACCATCACGATATCCTCCCCCTCCTCCGTCTCAAGGTGAATCAGGGCTCACGGCGCACGAACCATTGACGGAACATGGAGATTTCTTTTGCACTGCTGCCTCTGGCGGACGCGATCTTGCACCGATTCAGCTCCGAGAACAGCCTCGGAATCCGGGGCCGTTGCCAAGTCTTGCGGAGCTCACAACAGGCGTCAGTCCATATTCGAGCGCCATTGATCGTCCACCTTCGAGAAACACGAATAGGAGCACCTTGTCTCTGCAACTCTCGCCAGGCTATCAGCAGCACGTGGATTCAACTAGCACGAAGCGACGCAGCTTGGACGTGTTGCAGCGAGAAGGCAGTCTTCGACGCCGACTGGGCTGAGGTATGTTGTGCGGGTAAAGCAGAGATCATTGAATAGGCTTGCAGCAGTGTTGCAGAAATCTACGCAAGTGTTGGGCGCCATGTGTAAGTAAGCCGGCAAGGAGCGAGGTCAAATGGGGTTATAACCCGGTTTTGTTGGATTCTTTGAGTTGTTTTGTGTCATTTTTCCTGGAAAGGGACGTGTTTGTTCCTTGAGTCTTGGGAGCGAACGGTGATATCATAATGGGCGTTTACTATTCACAACATGTTTTGTTTGAACGAGCCATGTCATTCGCGGCGGTCTTAATGGGAAAGAGAAGCAGTTTTGTAACAACACGGATGGGTAGCTCCCTCGAGCGGGTGATTCAAGGAAGATTTAACGATGTTGACGAGCCATTAACGATTGCGACGAAGAAGAAGATGGTGGACATTTACTTTCATGATGATGACAACATGGAGATGACAACATGAAGATGTACCGAATTGGGGCAGACTAGACTACCTACAGTAGATCAGGCTGGATGGTTCAGAGTACCAAACCAACCAAAATAGATCACAAGGCGAACGAAACACCCTGCCCGTCCATAAATATCGTTTCGACACAATAAGAAAAAGCAACAATAACACCAACTGAGCGCCCCTGGTGGAGTTCCCCCCAAGCCTACAAATGATTTCGTTTTACCTAAATGTGTATAGCCAAGCATCTATCCACCCCCCCCCCCCCCCCCCCCCCCCCCCCCCCCCAAAAGCAACGAATCTTTTTAGGGTACTGCATGGGTAGGTACATATGTATGTATCAAATTCATAGATTCATAGCACGAGCCCACCGTTCTGTTCTCCCCAATTCGACAAACTACTTTTCCAAGTTCCCGTTTCCTGTCAGGGTCTGATCCGGGATTGGCTGGGGTTTCATTTTCGGCCGAGTTGGGGTATGGGACCGGGGAGGGGGGGGGGGGGGGTGGTACACCGTGTTAATGTAGGTACATAGAGGGTTTTTGCTACACATTCTGGCCCGTTCTGTGCAGGGCGTCGTGATTTGTTCTCTTTGCGCCAAGACCAAAGGTTGACTGTACTGTACTGTACTGTACTGTACACCGTTGGGATTAATGTACCGTTTGTGATTACGTACGAGTACATAGGTACCTTGGGAGAAGGGGGGGGTCGCTCCGTGGTTCATCAAGGATGGCCCATGGGGAATTGGGGGCCGGGGGAAGGGTTGCTATGTATTATGTATTTCGTGACTCGGACGACGGGATGTAGGGTCACGGGTGTAAGGTCTGGGTGGGTGTAGAGGCGGGCTGGTCCGTTTTTGGGCCTCGGGTCACGAGAGACGACTTGCAAGTACGTTGCAGAGTTGTGTACTCTGTATGTACCTACTCCGTACTCCGTATAAGGGTGATTTATTTCTTTTTTTGTAAGTAATTTGCTTTTTTTCTTTTCACTACGGAGAAGTTAAAGTACATACTCGTTTTACCTTGTGGGATATTTATACCTACATTAGCGTGTTACTTGGGATTTGTGTATTTATGTATGTATGTATGTATTTATGTGCATGTGCAATTTGGGGTATGAACATTTATTTCCTTTTTCCATCTTCATCTGCTCCTTCACCCCAAGGGCCGAACCTTATCACTACTCACGAGTCGGGGACTCCGGGGTTCAGGTCAATCAGTTCAACTCGCCCTGCCGGTCCTTGTCCTGCCGGTCTGCCTGCCTGCCTGCCCGCCGCCGCCGCCGCCTCCGGTCTTGAGAATAACCCACCAATTGTCTCGCTCGTAGCCGCTTTCACAAACCTCGCCGCCTGCGTGCCTTGCATCGTCTTCTAACTCGCCTTGTCGATAGAGGTGATAGTAGCGGTGGTATGTCTGCTCAGCCTGCTGATCCTGCTTGCCCTGCTGGTCCTGGTCGTCCTCCGGGGCCGGGGGCGGCTCATCAGCGGCGACGGCCTCATTTGCGCCGTTACTGCCCTTCTTGCCGGCCTTTTGAGCCGGTGCGCTGGCCTTGTTCTTCTTGCGCTTCATCACCCACGGCACCAATGTGTCCTGCTCGCACCCCTCGTGCCAGCCACGCCTACTGGTCCCTTGCTCCAGCGCCCAAACATAAATCAGCGCGCGGCCAGTCTCCCGCCGCAAGCACTCCAATATGGCTTCTATGGCGGCCCTGCGACGCTCCACGCTGGAGAAGTGGTGAATGACGGCGATGCAGATGATGAAGTCGGCGCTGTGAGGGCGGAAGGGCAGAGAGAGGGAGTCGGCGGTGAGGAGAGCGGCGGTGGCGCCATTGGTGCTGCTGCTGGATGGTTCGTCCGTCGTTTTCTGAGGCCTATCTTTGTGCTCTCTTGCGCCGTGTTGCTGCTTCGCCAGGGCTACTAGCGACGGAGACCGATCCGAAGCGAGGATATGCAGTGCCGGATTCACAGTCAGGTACTTGCCATTGCCGCATCCGATGTCTAGGCCTATGGAGGCGGGTGGCTGGGAGAGCAGGAAGCTCTTGACAAAGGGCCAGGGCGAGTGGCGCGTTGCGCTGAAATGGGGGGCGATGGCTTCGTACACGGCGTGGACGTGGGTGTCTTCGTAGGAGGACATTTCGCGTTCTCATCAATTTTGGACTCTGTTTTCTTTGCTTGCGGGGTACTAGCCCTTGTTGCCCTCTAATCTTACTTGCCTGCTTGCAAGGAGGGTATGTGGTCTTTGCGGGCTGTCTGCGCGCGAGGCTGAGGGCGTTGCGATGAGATTTGGTGATGGGATGAATGAGATGCGCAATGAGAAGGTTTTGGCGGTTAATTTTTGCACGTGCGAGATGAGGAATGACACTGTGGGTGGACATGATAGTATGCAATTGGTGTGTCTTTGCTGTGTTGCTGTGTTGCTGTGGCGCATTGATGGGTCAAGATACAATACCTATATGCATTTCTTGTTAATCATGGCGTTTTCTATCCTGTATGTTATCATACGTATTCGAATTCTACAACCACCGTAGACAGTTTTTTTTCCACTTTGCTGGACAAAAACGCCAAACCATAACTTCTAAGGTTCTCGGCCAGATTCACCCCACCTACCTACCCCCATCTCCTCATCACGTGCTCCCCCTCAAGCTACCTCCGCAAAGGACACCCCTTCTGTTCGTCCGACAAACTCTAATTGCCCGCCCCTAAAGTTTCAACGTTATGAATAAACATTCTTTACCTTTGTCATGTTCATCCTCTTTCAGCCCACGCATGAATCAGATACTATAGTTTCTGCAGGAGTCCTCTGTACGACAGGATCCTGCGGCAAGATGTCATATGAGCGTCGTTGCATGTTCGTGTAACCCTTGACCTTTGCTAACCCTGGCGTAGTACGGATACTTTTCGTACGAGTCTTACGTAGGTATATGTTGCCATTATTGTTCTTGGTATTTCTCCCTGATGTTGGGATTCCTTTCTGGTAAAAGATGCGAAAATATGAATAATGGATGAAGAGAACAAACCATTTCGCTAATTGCTATAGATTTGCTTTGTCAATTATGCATCTTTTTAGCCAGGGATGATGTGGTCCTCTGGTCCGCCTCGCCTCGCCTCGCCTTGCGAGTTACCCGGCCCGACGATGCCCTTTACAGAGTCTCTGTTTCTTTCTTTTTTCTTGTGTCCCTCTTGTCTCTTTACTGCATGATGCAAGTGCCGTACGTGTGCGCTATCAAGACGTTGCACCATGTTGTGGCCGTGCGACGGAAGAAAAAACAGCGTCTTTTCTACAACGATGCTGCAGACGAGAACCCCCCCCCCCCCAATTGCAAGAAATCATGGAAAAGCGGTCTCTTCCACACAGAGAACAACACAATCATGCGTGGACGGTGGACGGCGCACGGATGGAAAATTGAATCATGTTCATGCGTGATGAAGCAAATCCGCTGCTACCTACCTGCGCCACCGCCGCGGGGGGTGTGAAGATGGTCGTTCCACGCATGGAAAAAGGACCCCAACCCGGGGGCACAGGACATAACGACACGGACGATGCAAGGGAAAAGGAAGACTTTGAATTTCGTCTCCGGGAGAAATCCGTCGCTCAGCTCAAATGGCCTCACACCCTCGCGGCCCAAGACCCCCCAATCTCATCCTATACAGCATCCTTATACGCACCAGGGACGCAAGAACAGTTCATCTTCACGTTCATGCTCATCATCTAATATCGGCTACCGGCCCGGAAGTTACGTCCCCCGCCCCATCAGGAACAAACACATCACCCCTGCTTTGCTCCCTGCTGAACGAGTTGCATATTTGCTGTGTTTTTATGTATTCCGGGTTTCCTTGTCATTGCCAGAGTCAAGTTCATGTCTACGGAGTATGTACATACGAACGGATAAACACCCTGTTCTGTGTGGGTGGTCCCTGCAAGATTCTCTATATCGGATATCCTATAAGATTCCCTATATGATGTTGGAGATCCATCTTTGGATCCATTTTTGGATGGTCAGGATACCTATGTACTTGGTTCGATCATGAGGCTTCCTGTCTTGATATGTAAACAAGATTCTTCTACTCACCAATTAGATTCAACACTCCCTTTCGCCATGATGCGAAGTACATAGCGCACCGCACAACAATCATGGCAACGTACCTACCTACCTATTCCGTAGGCAACGCTGGCTACGCGCGTGACACGAAAGCGGGGGCTGTGCAGAAATAGACTTTATTTGGCCGGTGGGGGACTCGGGAGGGATTTTTTCCTCACTGCATCCGTACGAATCGACTGTTGTTCTTATCACGGCGAGTTTTCTTAGTATGAAAGTGGTGCTATTTGTTTTCTTTGGCGAGATGGCGAAGCAAAGGGAGAACGGGTGTACGGAGTACATATGTGCTTTTTCTCAAGGGGGAAGGGCCCCCGACGATGTCTGTATGTACGGAGTAAAGCCGCAGCACTACTATACACATACGCCGTATATGTCGATGCGTGTATGCTTTCATGAAGCTGCAAATCGGCATAACTCCGTGATATACGATGCTACGAAGGTTGTTGCGAGCATGCGAACAGATGCCGAGGCACAGGCCGCACGATAGCATGGCATACTCCGTACAAAGTAGTTGACGCAACATGGTACATAGTGCAACACAGAAAAACAGAACACAACTTAAGTTGGCATAGCATAGCATAACACCAATAGGAAATATGGCATAACGAGGCATAACGCGGCCAACACAACACAGCCCGAGAATACGCCGTGCTATTACGACAATCGACAACTATCTCTAGGATCCGACTCTGCAATCGCCGCATAGGAAAATGCCATACGGAGTACAGCGGCTCTTGTTGTTCATCTCAGGCATACATACCGGTTTGGAAAAGAAGGCTGGCGGGAGGACCACAAGGATACATACTGCGTCGCCTTAGATACATACCGGTTTGGAAAAGAAGCCTTGCGGGAGGACCACAAGGATACATACTGCGTCGCCTCAGATACATACCGGTTTGGAAAAGAAGGCTGGCGGGAGGACCACAAGGATACATACTGCGTCGCCTCAGAGCCATCATGCCAGACAGAAACCGTGAGCACGACAGGAACAGAACCTCCTTGACAGTTCGCTGACCTAGACTCCTGTCACAGACTCTGTTTTCATGACCTTTCCCCCCGTGTTCAGCGAACTCTCCGCATCAAAGTCGTCTGAAGTAATCAGCTCGGGATACTCAATGCCGCCCTGACGCAACGCCTCCTCCATGACCTGCATCATCGCCATGCTCTCCTCCCACGGCATGCCGTCGCTCTGAGTTCGCTCATCGCGGATACACCTCGCGCATTCATCCGCCTCCCAGAACATCCCTTGACCCCATGAGCCTCTGTTGGAGTCTACGGGGATCGGACACTCGATCACCTCACCGTCGCCGTCGGCATCCTTCTTGATAACGCGGTACGAAGTAGGCCGGTACGCCGGATGAGCGACCTGGATCTCGCCCCGCGAGCCCTGGATACGGATCGCGGGCGCGGCCGTCTTCTCTCCGTGCGGGGAGGTGCCCACGCGGAGAGACGCGGTAGCTATGCCAATGGTCTTGGTGCGTGGGAATTGGCAGATGACACTGGTGTTCTCGTCGGCGCCCGTGTGGTACTTGTTCATGGCGGCCAGCACAGTGGGCGTCTCCTTGGAGGACGACGACGATGAAGATGACGAGGGCTGCAATTGATAGAGCGTCTGAAAGACCCATGTGAGAGGGTAGATGCCCAGATCGAGGAGCGCTCCGCCCGCGAGGTCCTTGCTGACCATGCGATGGGAGTCGGAAAACGAGAGTTTGCCGTCATCCTGATCGGTGTTTTCGTTGAGGGAGAGATCAGCTATTACACCACGGGCAGGCAGGTAGTTCCGTTTGTTAGTCAAAAGTCCCGTCGACGCTAAATCTTAAGAAGCACCTCTTCAAACTTCTACGCCTTGAGCTGGAAGATACCTACCCATGGTTCTGTATACCGTTCCAATCTCCCCGGAGGCAATCAACTCGCGCACGCGGATACTCAAGGGGAAGAACCTCGTCCATACGGCCTCCATGAAGAACACCTTCCTGGCTCGCGCCATGTCCATCAACTTGGCGGCCTGGCCGGCCGTCACGGTCAGCGGCTTCTCGCACAAGACGTGTTTGCCCGCCTTGAGCGCCAGCATCGCATTCTGGAAGTGGTGGCTGTGAGGCGTGGCGACGTATACAATGTCCACATTCGGGTCGGCGACCAAATCCGCGTATGAGCCGTATGGTTTTGCGGAGGCGGGGCCATCAATCTTGGTGATGAAGGCGGCAGCGCGGTCAGAGGACGTGGAAGAGGCGACGGCGACAATCTGGTGGGCCACATCGTAGACATCGCGGACCTTTGAATCGGTGAGGAGATCCTTGCAGAATGCTGAAGAGAGCGGAGGAGATGTGAGTTGAACGAACGAAGGCGGCCGCATCAAGGAACGGTGTTGCAGGGCTGGGGCGTACTTTCTGCGATGCCGCCCGTGGCCATGATGCCCCATTTCAGGGTGTAGGGGGTAGAGGACGCCATATTAACTTGGCCTCTTCTTGTATCGTTCGTGAATCCGTGTCAACTGCTTACCGATATGCCGTTGTCACAAGTTCGGGCGAATCTGGCATGGACCGCGGTGGAGGGAGGCAATGTACAGTGTCCGCGACAGTGTCCAGAGCACAGTATTGCGCCGCAGAATGTACATAGCTTGGAACTTGGAAGACCGTTGGGGCGCACAGTCTTGGACTCTTGGTGTCACCTCGTTGCCATTGCATGATATCATCGTGGGCCGTCAGCTCACCTCACCTCACGTCACCTCATCTTCACCTCGCTCCACACGCCACGTCATGTCGTGTCGCTTCGCGTAGCCCATTGTGACAAGTTGACAGCAAAGGACGAGAAACATAATCCGTACTGGTTTCCGAAATCAAACAAAGCAACATCAAGGCGTCCCAAAGTTCCCAACCGTTCTCCCTCACGAGTCACGCCCCTCCATCCGAAGCTCTTCCCCGCATCGCCAGATTGCATCCGCTGCTTCAGCTTACGCTCCAGCTCCCAAACCAGTTCGTCGTGCGCAAGCGCAACACAAGACGCTGGCCGTTTTGCGTTTGGCGTGCGTCCCCATAGAAGCAAATGTCTCTCAATCGCCTTGCCCAATCATCTCTGTCGTTGTGAACCACCGAACCACCGTCTCGCGTCGAAACCGCGGTCGTTCCCTTCATATTCCTCGGGTCTCACCATCTCCTCTCCAGCTCTGCCCTGCCCTGTTTCGATCGCCTGTTCCTCGTGCCCCTGCCTAGTACACTAGCTTCCTGAAAAGGGAACAAGACGAAGAAAAAAAAAAAAGAAGACGGAACACAAAACACACAACTATACGCTTGCATCGTTGGGATCTCGTGTTTCATCATGGGGACGAAATACGTGCAGTCGCAGACATCGCGCCTGTCCAGGGATCTGACCCTGCCGTATCCAACACGGTCCAAGATGCCGAAACTGGTCTACGGCACAGCCTGGAAGAAGGAAAAGACCGCAGATCTGGTGTACGCTGCCCTGAAGACCGGGTTCCGCGCCGTCGATACCGCAGCACAGCCAAAGCATTACAATGAGGAGGGTGTGGCCGCCGGCGTCAAGCGGGCTGTAGAAGAGGGCATCGTTAAACGCCAAGACCTATTTGTACGGTGCAGCAAAATCCACCCCGATATTCACATTTCCCCTTCACCACCAACCACCCAACGTGGACCGTTTCCTAACAAGCCGTCGTCCAGATCCAAACCAAGTTTACTGCGCCCGCTGGTCAGAACCACATAACCCCCTACGACATCAACGCCCCCCTAATCGAAAAAGTTCATCAATCCATCCAGTCCTCTCTCGATAACTTCACCCTCGGCGATGGCCAAGATCCCTACCTCGACTGTGTGGTCCTCCACGCGCCCATGGACACTCTCCACGAGACCCTAACCGTCTGGAGAGTCCTCGAATCGTACACCCCCCACAAGATTGTTAACCTCGGCGTCTCCAACACCACCCTCTCCATCGTAGAGGCGCTCTACCACAACATGGCCATCAGACCAGTCATAGTACAGAACCGGTTCTACGACGGCTCAGACTTTGAACACCGCATCCGCGCCTACTGTCGCGAAAAGCGCCTCGTCTTCCAGTCCTTCTGGACCCTCTCCTCCAATGCCGATCTCCTCAGATGTGAGCCCGTCAAGTCGGTCGCGAAAAAGGCAGAGGTCGACCCCGTGGCCGCCTACTACACGCTGGTCATCGGCTTGGGATCTATGTCTGTGCTAGACGGCACGTCAAATCTAGCGCACATGGAGCAGGATTTGGAAGGCCTCGAAAAGATTGGTATGTGGGCTGAGAGGGAAGGCAGGGATGATTGGGAGGCCGCACTGACGGCGTTTAAGGAAATCATTGGGGATAAGTGATGATGGGGACGCATGAGGGAATAAGAATCATGTCATGCTGAGCTGACGAAGAGTCGCACAAACAATATGCCAATTTTGCTTTATTCTCTCTTCTTCTTTGGTCTATCTCTACCTCCTCCTCCCCCCCCACCCCCCCTTCTTCTCTCTTTCTATTTTCCGACACTTTTTTTTCAATTTTTTTTTTTTTAGGTTGGCTCCCATGACGTGGCGGCGCGAGGCGCCAGCCCAAACGAAATGGCCACACATCAATCACATTTTGCTTAGGCAGGCGTGAAATCAAGTCTAGGAAGGAGCTCAACGCAGCAAATTTACACTGATGATTGTACAACGTCGTTGTCTCGATGACATATTTTCCACATGCATGATAGCCACCGATACCAAAAGCCCATATTTGTCATATTCGCTCTCTAGCTCTTACTTGCTTCTTCATCATACGGCGGACGCCTTTTTCGTTTCGTCTTCACCACGCGCGAGTTAAACCATGTCTGTGGCCGAATGACGCAAAAAGTGCTGTTACCTTTCAGCGAATTATTCCTTATCCTAAGATTGTAATATCATCGTCACTGACGTCACGTTCTGAACAAAGCCGCGCGGCCACCCTTCCAACCCTTGTTTTTGTTCACGTGAAGGAGAAATAAGACGAGCTTTGGGTACCACAAGGATTGGGCGGATAATCGAGAGCAGTGCCCAAGTATCCACAATGGACAACAACGACGCCCAGCACACTCATGAGACACGGGGCAGTATGTTTTGACCTTCTTTCCTGGGCTTTATTCAGTTCTCTCGGTTGACTAAGGGTTGCAACCTGCCTAGGTCTTCGCAAACTGTTGTTACAAATGGACGCCTACGAATCGGAGGGTGTGAAATCTCTTCCTGCAGTCCGGCCAGAGAAACCCGGTGACGAGCTCTCTGATAGAGACAGCATCCTTTCTTCGTTGGAGTCGATTCATAGACTCGACACGCCCCCGTCTTCCGTCAAGTCGACGAGGTCATTGCCTTTGCCAGTTTCCAAGTCCCGCAGGCCCGACGCTGCCACGCCCCCTCTCGCTGATGATGAGCCACAAGCTCGGATCAACGTGTCGCCCAGCAAATCCACGAGTGCTCCATCTACGGCCCAACCGAAGAACAAGACGATCAGGAAACCAGCTGTGAAGATTGACGGGAGGAAGAAGAATAGCGGCGAGGCCTCCTCAGCTTCTGGCGATATCTTGGGTCCGTTCGCCCACCAGCTGGAACAGTCTACCCAAGACAAGTTGCGTCGCGAAGCACATGCACTCCGTGATAACTCGGGGAAGGTATGTCCCTTGCAAATGGCGCAGTTGTTCTGGGCGAATAGCACACTGGGAGCGCCATGCTGGCCAGAGCTCAACGACGGTAGAAGGACCATCGAGAACATGCGCAAGGACAGCCTCGATTTGGGGGATTTGAGAGAGCGTCGAGAAAGAGAAGAGGTCGAGAGGGAGGAGAAGGAGAAAAAGCGGCTTGCCATGAAGCGCAAATACGGACGGATCAGGGAGAATGGTCCGCCCCAAGACGATGATTGCATTCAAGATCGGAAAAGCCGAGTTCGTTCGACTAGCGCTCCGCCAGACTGACGTTTTCTTCTTCCTTGGTGTTTCTGCCGCACCTAGCTGTCTCCTCCGAGAGAACGGATCGTGGCCATATGTTCGCGTCGCTACTAGATCGTGACGGCCGATGGGTATTGCTCTTGAATGGGGGAGCGTGTCTTTGGATACTTGTTGATCACGAACCATTATGCGAGATCGCATGGCTGTTGGATCAGGGTTGTTCCTTGTGTCGGCGCGAGCGAGTTTCGTTTCGAATGTGTTTGCTGCAGGATCATGAGTGCGAGACCGCGTGGCTTCTGGATCGTAATTATTTTTTTTGCATCTGAGCGAGCGAGTTCGGTTTAGATGTCCTTGGCAAAGGTGTTGGCAACAATGAACGGAAAACAAGCGGTTGCCTCCATATAAACCTGCATGATAGTTAGCGTCTTCTCGGGAATAAAAATAATCATCATCGTCATCATCATGATGCCCATAAGCTGCATATAAGAAACGTATAATGGAGAGTGGCACGAGGGTTCTGTTCCAAGCTGCACCGTGAACATTGGCATTGCGACTCACCTTGACGTGATCGGCGCCCATCTTGATCTTGCCCCACGAGACCGCTTCATCAGGCCGCGCGCCAGCGTCACTACCATCAAACTCCTGCGCAGTGTTGATGTAGACAGCAGACTCGGCCCCATTCCTCATCAAGCACGCATTGGCAATGTGATGCTTGACAATTCCGCCCCCCAAGATAATCATGCCAGCCCTCTTGGCCCTGACGGAAATCGTGTTAATCTTGCGGATATCCTGCACGATATCAATCTTGAGCTGCTGCGGCGACGACTTGAACGTATGAAAATACAGCATATCGCCCAGACTCCCATCCGTCAAGGCCGGACAAAACACGGGGATATCATTCTTCCACGCCCAGTAGTACACGGATCTCTCGTCATTGATCTCCTTGCCCAGTCGGTGAATCACCTTGGAAGGCGTCCAGATGACCTCGTCGTCGGTACCTTTACTAGCTTCCTGCTCCTCCAGCATCTTGTCCAGGATGGGGACCACCCAGTCCTCAAAGGCGCAGTAATTGGCGTTGGGCACGACGAGGTTCCCGATCCGGTTGAGGCCCCTTTTGCGTAGGTCGGCACCGTCGGCACTAAAGGAAGACATGTAGGTTGTGCCGAGGCATTTTATGAAATCTTCTTCGATACCGCCTGCGGTGGTGACAATGGCGGAGATGTGCTTGTGTTCGGTGAGCCAGCGGAGGGTGCCGCGGAGGCCGGATGAGATGAGGTTCGACGTATAGCCCAGGAAGATGGTTGTCTTGTCACCGGTTTCGGGGTCCTTCCACTCGCGCTGCGTTGCCGAGAAATTAAGCATTAGAGGGACATGTCATGTTGTACAACGTCTTGGGTAGTTTTGTGTGATAATTGGTGATTTTTCTGTCATTTTGTACCCCGCGCGCGTGTGTGGTGAGGTACGTGACTGGAAAGTGAACACTTACCATGTCATTAATAATGCGAATGGCTTCTGCGGTAGAGCTCGCTTGGAAGCCCATGTGTCGCATGCCAAGATAGAGATCCTGTGCAGTAATGGGGCCCTTGAGCTTGTTGAAGTCGAGCTCCTCGACGGGCTGGGCGTCGGCGGGCATGGCTTCGGATTTCACGAGTACCGCCTCGGTGGCGGCCGAGGGGGCAGCATCGTGGTGTGTGGACATGCTGACCGGGGGATTGAGTATAGGTCAAGAAGAGTACGAGCTTCCAGAACGATGCAATGAGGCACGGGAATGTCGTGTTTATAGCTCATGCAGCACGACCCCAGGTTGGTGCGGACTGTTGAAGAACGCGTCCCAAATTGAGCGCGGGGCGAGTGCAAAGATTGGTTGAGCGAATTCCGAGGGTGGATTTCTTTTTGTGACGGGCTGCTCCACCCACACCGGTCTTGGAGTCGGGACGAGAAGTTGGCTAGGAGGAAGTTAGTGATTTCATCTGGCCCGAGCTTTTGGAAATGGGTGAACTCTGATGGAGAATTCACAGACCGGAGGCTTCGAGTACAGGCGTGCGTGCATGCTAAGGGGTAATGTCTGAACGATGATTGCCGAGGCGGATAGTGAATGAAAAATACATCAAGTCCATGAATCGGAAATAATGAATGTGAGTTGAAGCATCTGGCGGCAGGGGTGGACATTGCTCTCTTGTTGCACAAAGTATCTCGGCACGCAGTGCAACCTCTGAAGCTACAGCAGAATACATACCTGGAAAGTACTAAGCGGAAGGACTTGACCTATCAAATGAGTCGGCTGCATGAACTGCTTCATCGGCATATGCAACGCAGCAACAGCCATCGAAACAGTCACACAAACGACGAGACGATCCTCTTGCTACGCTAGTCCGAAGAAAAACTAGCGCGCAACGGCCGCTTGGGTGTATGTACATAGCCTCAGGTAGGCTGTAGCTTTACCTACCAAAGGTAGGTACTACGGAGAGGTATGTACGGACTCCGGAGTGTGTAGGTACATGTAGGTGGCCAGCTGTGAGCTTGCGGCGGGACAGTTGGCCAGTGGGGCTTCGGCTGCCCATTGGGCGCTTTGGGCGCTTTTGGACTTGCGCTGCGAGTACATAACGAGTTTCTGCAAGTCTGCGACCAAGTCCGGACATGGTAACATGGAAATTGGTGGGCTTTCCTGCCTGGCTCCAAGTCATACGAAAGTCCACTCGAAAGTCCAGGGCTCACGGGGCCGGGGGTCGAACATCTTCAGACTTCAACCCTTCGACATCCATAATCCAACCACACCACACGTCGTGATCTCAATTCGGCTTCCTCGCCATAGCATCTGGGATCTGACGCCCCACGACTGCCTTGGGCTTGCGTACGACTTGCTCACGACTGCTCTCGACTTGCCCTCAGCTGCCCTCCACTGCCCCAAGTTGGTGGGCGCGTCATCGCCATTGCCACGACACCGCGTCGAGCGTCATATGCATCCCTCTGCCGTCAACGCAGACGCATGGCCGACGCATCTTACGACGCCCACCCCTTTCCGGTCCGGTCGTCAAGACGCTGTGAGGGCGACTTTGCCCCTTCAAACGGCTGGCTGGCTGGCTGCGTGCGGTGCCTTTTGCCTGTCAGCAGTCCTAGCAGCACCACCTCTCACGCATAACTTGGACGGCCGCGAATGAGACCCTGACTGCTTGCGCACCAACTTCTTTGGACTGGTGCCCTACTCCGTATAATTACGCGATTTGATGTACGTTGTCTCGTTTGTTTGTGTGTTGATGTCAGCCACCCGGCTAATGTCCTCCATTCATGCCCTTTCGAAATCTAATTGCGCCACGGCCTGTGGGTCCGTAGACTGTCTTTGTCTTCTGCGAGGCATCATAACACGCTGTTAGATTATATTCACTTTTTTATTGAATTTGTTTTGTCTTGATTTTGCCTGACCTGAACCCTTTTTTTTCTTGCACAGGGCATCTCGATACCGATATGATCCGGATCGTCGGTCTCGGTCGCCACGAGATAGGTCTCAAGACCGTTTCGACAGAAGCTCGCAATACACAGACAATGATCGTCGTCGCTCGTCTACCGAAGCGAGGGCTAATATGTCAGGCTTTCCACTAAATCGCGATGGGTTCGGAGATTCGCTGCGAAGAGAACCTCCGCGAGGTCCCAAGGCTCTGGTCGAGGCACCAAGCGGTCCTCGGGGCGGCTTCGGTGGCGACTTTCGCGGCCGTGGTCGTGGACGAGGGGGAGGAGCTGGTGGTGGAGGTGGTGGGGGCAGGCCGTGGCCTGTTCGAGACGAAAGCAGAGACCGCGGCCGGGATCGCGACATGGAGTACAGAGAACGATTCCGGGAGGAACGAAGCCGTGAGCGCGACCGCGACCGCGAGCGAGATCGTGATCGAGATCGAGATCGAGACTGGAGGGATGTGCGAGACTTTCGACCTCGTCGACCATCGCCGCCAGGCAGGGGCAGAACATCGCCGCGGGACTTTCGTGACAGTAGAGATGGTCTTTTAACAGATGCTGAAAGATCACGTCGCGGATCTCGAGACGCAGGACCTCCCTCGGCCGGGTCCTCGAATTCCGATCCTGCATTTGGTCTGTCGCCCTTCCCACGGGGCGGTGGCTTCTTTCGAGGTCGGGGAAGAGGTGCTCGGGCTGAGTGGTCGTCGGATCGCGGAGGTCGAGGACGAGCGGTGTACGATGATCGCGGCAGCGACCGCTATATCCGAAGTCGGTCCCAAGAGGCGCGCTGGGCGAGAGAGCGAGAAGAACGTGACCGCGGCGACAGGTATCCACCGCCAGAAGCAGACATCCGGCGCGATCTTCGGGATGAACGCGACAGGATGGAACGAGACCTGATACGTCACAAAAAAGAGGCCCGACCATCTATTTCCCAAGAGAGCTTTCATCCAGCGAGAGACGTGTCGCCACCTCCTGTGGCACCATCTGCCCCTGCTTTTGGATCAATACCTAGTCGCAACGCTGAGGGCGGCCCATCATCAATATTGACAGCGGCGACGACGATGACCCCACCTGCACCCTTTCATCATGGGAAACACCCTCCGACAGCTCCCCGTGCTCTCACAGACCGATCTGGCTCTGCTAGTCATACGATCACCAACGAGCCTTCAGCTCAGTTTCGGGGATCCTCGAGAGCAGAGAACCATGATAGCTCAGCGATCCCGCTCGGGCCTCGAGCGCAGCAGTCGCAGTCGCAGTCGCAACGCCCGTCCAGCAAACAATGGATCAATCCTGACTTCAAGAAGCCGCCACCCTCGTCCCCCAAAATGATGCGTATGCACACGTTCAGCAGTCCACAATCCGCACGTATACCGCGGCGTGACGGTCGGGAAGGAGAGCAGCCCTACGATTCGAGGCAGCCACGCAACAGTGACGTGGAGAAGACTCCAAGTTCCAAATTCCCGACTTCATCCACATCACCAACTGGCATAGACCACCTTCGGGCGCGATGCAATCACAGCGAAGAGCCAGGCGAAATCGTCGTGAAACCCGAATCAGCCAAGCCCTACAGGGTCTCCACAAAGTCTGCCTCAGCCGTCGCACAAGTCACGAAGGACAACATCAGCGGTGACACAAACAATAGAGGCTCTTTCTCACGCCAGAAATTTAAGCCCAAATGGCGCCGCAAACGACCCCCTGTTGGAGTTGCACGATTCTCTGTTCTGCCCAGAGCTACAGCGCTGGACAAAGATTCAGAGTCAGATGACGACGAGGACATGGCTGATTACTTTAATATGGAGATAGACAAGACGGAAGCGGAGCTCAGCAAGTTGCCGCAATCCGGTCTCCCAGTGGAAGTCGTGGCGCGGTATGCTGCCCTATCTCACGGGTCAATGGCGCGCATCTTGAGCTACTCTGATGGCCTAGCCGAAAGTCTGGCACTGGATCCCGAGTATCTGGACGCAAATTTTCCGGCGGAAACAGAGAATACTTCGACTTCTCCCGCACACCAGGACGAGCAGTTGATGGAAGAGGCAGTTGGGGAGGCCAAGGAGTCTGGCGAGGCTGAGGAGAAAATCCCAGCACCGGAGATGATAGCAGACAAAGAGCCAGAGGGGGAAGAGCATGCGGCACGCCCTGAGGTCTTGCCTGTGGAGACAGTCACGAAGAGCGAAGCGAAAACGGAGACGGACGGCCCGCAAGTGATATCGCACCCAGCTACTGAGTCTTGTGTACCGGACGACAGTGGCACTGCAGGCGTACCTCCGTCTGAGCCGGTGTCGAGATCCAATGTGCCAGATTTGGGCGCTCAGTTTTCTGCAGCTAAAGAGGCTTTCCTGGAGGAGATGGCGTCACCACAACCTCGCGACCCTGTTGCGGAAGTTGCGGAAGTTGCCTCGATACCGCCGAGCTCTCCTTCGCAAGGGAAAGCAGATGAAGATGAGGGTAGGGAGGAAGATAAAGAAATGGAAGATGTTGCAGCGCAAGATGATGACGGGACAGAATCTGAGGATGAGAGATTCGTGGATGAGAAACCCGTGCGTCGGTTTATGAGTACGCCCCCAGTTGACGAACTGCCCAACTATAGTTGCGAGCGTTGGACAGAAGACGCAGACTATTTTGCTTCGTTCGACAGCATGGAGTCCGTTATGAACGATTTCGTGACGAAGCATTTGGAAAGGTGTCACCTCGAGGAAACGGAACGACAAAAGCAGGGACAGAACAAATATGCTGATAGCTACATGCGCTACCTAAGCTTCACCCTGTCCAATGATCCAGCCGCTGTCAAGAGTAGGGATAAGTTCTCTGTGGCCGTGCCCATGGTTGAACCCACCGGGACGGTCACTCCAGAACCGAAGCCAGAAGGGCGTACGTCCGGAAGAAGATTTGCTTCGGAGCGCGATTTGGAACGCGTTTTACAAGCGTCCATGCGCGAGGATGAGGAGCGAAAAGAACGTGAACAAAGGGCTCAGAAGGAAAAGTTTCGCAGCGATAAGGAAGCGATCATTCCTGCCATGTACGGCGATGCGGAGCAACGCGCTCTGGCTCAATATGTCGATCGTTCCGGCTACACACCTGAGGATCGCCTTGTGACCGCATGGCAAGTGCTGCCCCCGATTGACAACTTTACGCCTGAAGAGAGCGAGGTATTTGAAAGGCGCTACCTTGAGCATCCTAAGCAGTGGGGCAGGGTTGCCGAAGCCATACCAAAACGCGACTTTGGCATGTGTATACAGTACTACTATCTGATGAAGAAGAACCTCAGCCTGAAAGAGAAGCTCAAGAAGCAGCCTAAGCGGCGCAAGAAGGGCGGACGCGGGAAACAGAGGTCCAGCGCACTAGTCTCAGAACTCAGAAACGGCGACGACAATGACGAGAACCAAGAGACGGGTGAAAATGGAGAACGACGAAGGCCGCGCCGAGCTGCTGCTCCGACGTGGGGGTTTGAGCAACCAGTTACGGACAGCGAAAATGCCACCCCTGCTGGAACACCGGGAGGACGGCGCGGTCCATCTTCGATTACTCGGGGTAGTGAACAGGGCGAGAAGGTGGATGGAAGAAGAGGACGTCGTCGGGCCAAGGACAAGACCAAGGATAGGGACGGACAGATTTCCAAAGCAGGGTCCGCTCTGTCTGCCGGGCCCGGAGGGGGATCAGTCAAGGGGAGGTCTCGTTCGAGCTCCCGAGTACCGTCTGAGGCGCCTCCCGTTTACGGCGCGTCGGAGGTCGGCCGGGCCTTTCCTACGGCTCCTACGACGGCTGGAGCTCCGGGATTTGAGCAACAGCAAGCCATGCCTCATGGCATTTATCACCCGTCGTTTTCACAGCAGCAACAGCAGCAACAGCAGCAACAGCAGCAACAGCAGCAACAGCAGCAACAGCAGCAACAGCAGCCACAGCAGCCACAGCAGCCA
>SRPN01000033.1:0-117262 GCA_018360045.1 Claviceps capensis | reverse complement strand
TACAGCAGGTTATACAGCCAAGTCATAACAGAAGTGGGCGGACGTGGTCCGTGCACCGTTGCCGAGAAAATTGTGTAAAGGAGAGAGTTGCGTGTTGGATTTCGGCCAACGGCCCAACAAGTACCAGGTAGGTAGGTACATAGTTCTCTCACCGTCTCTATGCATATGTAAATACCTACCTACACCAACCAAGAGGTGCCCATGCGTCTGGCCGATCATGACAGTTGACTTGTGTTTCACGTTATACGGAGCACGGAGTGGGCGAATTGAGACGGCATTTAATGATGCAATCTTACTTGTTGAATGCTCTTTACACTGGCAATCGCAGTCTCAAATCAGGGGGTGGAGGAGATGAGGTTGTTGTCTCATTGTCTCACTCGCTGTATTTTATGGCTGTCAGACTGTCAGCTGAAGTCAATTACGTAGACCCGCCCGGTTCGATTTTTTACTTTTCTGCTCGACTTCCCCCGTTTTTCTTGTTCCCTTTGGCACAATGGACCAAGTTGACGTTCGTCGACTCCCATACGGAGTACATGTTACATGTATTGTATCCGTACATATGTATTATATGTTACGTACCCTGTACAGAGGACAGAGTACAAGGGAGAGATGTACCTACCATTTTTTTTCGATACAACATACCTAATCTTGGTTGCCTACACCAGAGGGTAGCTCTTCCTTTGTCTGGATGAAAGCGATTGCAGTCATGACCAGCTCCAAAGTACGGGAGTATGCCGATGCGAAAGAATAGGTACAGAGCCCAACCTGTAACGAGGGCACGACCCGCAGACAGGTCGCTCGTTACGTAGCAGGCAATTGTTCTTGGCATCCTAATTTCTCGTCGTATTCCTGCAGGTCTACATGACAAGTGCAGCATCTACGGAGTAAGCGGTAGCAGTATCTGGGCGTCTGATCCCTCACATTGGCGTGCAGAGGCCTGCCGGGTTGTTATCCCGACTGATGCCGGCGGTCTGAATCCGATGGAGTAGGTAAACTGGATGTGGACGGCATTTGGTTGTCTTGCGCGCACGGATGGAACCTTTCAAATGGATCGACGTGTTGCCGGAACCCTTGGCCGCATGAAGCTATCTACAGGCCGCTTGGACAGATGTCGACATTGAACGATCTGAAAAAAGAATCTCACCCGCCTCAATTTCCTCGTTCTTCCCTTCTCGCTCTCAATGAGATCCCGGGTCCTAGTCAGATTCTTCTGTTTCGTTTTGCGGTGTGTCACGTGTGTTCTGTGCTGAAAAAGCGTCAAGTTTTGCCGTCCTCCCCGCGCGAAACAAGATGCTCTCCAATCACCGCATATGCCTCCAGTACGGCCTGTTGCTCTCCTCCGCCTTTATTACAGCACTCGCCACCAGGAAACCCGGTCCCAGGCTTGGCGCCGTCGCTTCTGAGAACAGTGTCTGCAGTAGAATCGGCACGCGCCTTTTGGAAGATGGCGGAAACGCTGTCGACGCTCTAGTCGGCACCGTGTTCTGCGTCGGCACCGTGGCGATGTATCATTCTGGCATTGGTGGCGGCGGCTTCCTTCTACTGAGGGAACCTAATGGATCCTACGAGTCCGTAGACTTTCGTGAGTCGGCACCGGCTGCGGCGTTTGAGGACATGTTCACAGACAATGTCAACGCCAGTTTATTCGGCGGTTTGGCCAGGTATGACAGAGCTTGGGGTGTCTTACGGGACCTGGTGTCTTTTTCTTCCCATAGTTATCAAATCAGATGTGATCGTCTAGTTTGACTGACAAGATACTTTTCTCGTTCTCTTTTCCGCTTTGTTTGTGATTTTCTCGTCAACTTCAGCGCAGTGCCAGGCGAGCTTCGAGCCACAGAGTACATTCATAAAAAATACGGAAAGCTCGAATGGGCTGATGTCATCGCGCCATCCATCAAACTCGCACGACGGGGGTTCGTGGTGCATGCAGATTTAGTGAGGTATGATTGCTTGGCTTTGATTCTGATTCGAAAAAGGGAGAACGGCCATCTTTCTCCCCTTCCCCCTATCTCCCTTCGGAGCCCTCCCTTGAACGGCGTTCATTTTTGTCTCGACTCTCATCATACATACCTCATAATCATGGCTGTGTCTGTGATTTTATCTTCCTCGTGCTACTATTCTAACATGATCCAAAATTGGTCGCACGGTGCACCTATGCAGATACATGGACTCGGTCTCACCAAATGAGTTCCTCGCGGAAGATCCCACATGGGCCGTAGATTTTGCGCCACGAGGTCGCCGTGTGAGACTGGGGGAGACCATGACACGCAAGCGGTATGCAAACACTCTGGAATCCATTGCGGAAGAAGGCGCGGATGCTTTCTACACTGGTGCCATTGCCAGAGCGACGATTGCAGCGCTCAAAAGTGCCAATGGCACCATGACAGTAGAAGACCTCGGTAATTACACTCTTGGTCATCAGCGACCCGTGGATATCCAGTATCGCGGTCACAAGCTGACGAGCACGAATGCTCCATCCAGTGGCATCGTGGCGCTCAGTGCGCTGAACACGCTGAGCGGATACGATGATTTCCTGGAGCCGAGTTACTCCCAGTCGTCTACGCACTTGATGGTGGAAGCCATAAAATGGGCCTATGGGCAGCGGACGCAACTGGGCGATCCCGCATTCAATCCTGGGATGAGGTTCTACACCGAGAGCATGATATCAGCTGAGACGGGTGCGGAAATTCGCTCCAAAATCTCGTCCGAAACAACCTTTGATCTGTCTTATTACGATCCCATGGGCCTGGAATCCATTGAAACCCCCGGCACATCCCACATCGTCACTGCCGACGCATCAGGACTCACTGTGTCCATGACCACGACCGTGAACACGTTGTTTGGGTCGCGTCTCATGGTTCCGGAAACTGGTGTCATCATGAACAACGAGATGAATGACTTTAGTGTTCCCGGCGAATCCAAGCTGTTCGGGTACCTCCCCAGTGCAGCCAACTTCGTCAGGCCCGGGAAGAGGCCTCTGTCGGCCATTTCTCCCATCATTGCCGAGACACCCGATGGCAAGCTCTTCTTCTCCATTGGCTCGGCCGGGTCTTCTCGCATCACCACAGCGAACATCCAGAACGCGATTCACCTTATTGACGGTAACATGACGACCGCTGAGGCGCTGAAGGAGCCCAGGCTACACGATCAATTGGTGCCGAGGAGAGTGACTTTCGAGTACACATATGACAACAGCACGGTCGCGTACCTCAAGTCGTTGCATCATAATGTTACTTGGGTGGCGCCGGGTGAGAGCACAGCCCAGGGGTTGCGTCGTTTATGGGATGGGACATTTGAGGCTGCTGGGGAGCCGAGACAGAGAAATTCCGGTGGTTTTGCGGTCTGATCAATTTCTTCAAGAGCGTCGATTCCTACTCCCTTTCACCTATACATACTTTTGGTTGCTGCTTGCATACTATATGTAGTAAGTACTCTGCTTCAAATTGTACCTACGTGTACATTTTCCTGGGAAGGCAACTACAGTGAGAAAAGAGATGTTGATGACCCCTGTGGCCACTGGTGACCTTGTCATATATAGCACATAGTACATAGAACATACTCGAGATAGAACGCCCACTGACATATAGTGGTGTTTACAAGCAAATTACCAGTAGGTTGCGCCGTTCTTTCGTGTAATACATATGTTTGTCACTCGGCCTGATAAAAACTGCGTGAGGCCATACTACCCTGCATGGTCGAGCGAAAAGAGCTCACCTACCCTCGTGGCAGGCTTCTTGCCACGAGGTTGGTAAAAATGCGGTCTTTCAAAATACAATAGAAAATTTTTGGGCAAAGTCATGGACATGGAAGGAAAGCACTGAAGCAGTGAGTTTCCTCAAGTACTACTCTGTACATCACCTCGGTGGATATATCAGTACCCGACATGATCACCGGCAGGACGACAACGTGGGATGTCTGATTTTGCAGGGAATTTGTACTTAGAATGACGAGTTTTCTCCCCGAAGCGCAATGCCAGAATGGCTGATCGGCATAAGACAATATCTAAATATCGCCACCAGTTCTAACTGCTCTACGGACGACGAAGTATTTGGATTGTACACTGTGTTACTGAGCATTGAGGCATCGCACATATTCGATTCCAGGGACCAGCACCGCGGAAGCAATCTGCCAAGAAGAATTCGGCACATGCACCGTCTAACGCCACACTATGAGCCATTCACTTTGCGTACAATAATCTTTGCGCATAGCGCATGAGATATGAAAGGCGCGTGTTCCCTCCCCAGTGCACGGCTCAAGCTAGCGATATTAACAATACTGCATGATCACCGGGATAATGATGGCAAATGCGTCCCCAGAGTAGGCCAGACGGGCCAGCAGAGTGGCTCGAACATCAATCCCCAGCAACAAATCGCTATGACTGAGAAGTCACAGTGCGGTTGGAGTATGTTGCATTTCCCGTGTCTCCCTTCAGGGAACTTCTTTCAACTATGACCAGGTTGATCAGCCTAATCGACGATTTGTCACCAGACGATCCTATCCTCGGGTATGAATCTAACGATTATTTACACACATACATACTTTTTATCTCAGCATAAGCCTGTGTGAAATTTCTCCGCTGGTCTCAAAGTGGAAAAACGGGTTGAATAGAGTAGAGAGTAAGGAGATTGGGGCTTATGAGTCAAGCCTTCCTCCTTTCCGCTCCTTGATCCCTGGCTGGAGAGCTGGGGGTTTCGTCATGTCACACACCAACCTTTCACCTCGGCCAGCTTCATCCTTCTTTTGACTTTGTACTTCGTACACCTCATTCGATTTGTAGGGCCGGTATCGCAGGGCTCGTGGCGATTCGCACAATGGAGCGAAACTGTCATCCGCTCGAGCGTGATTCCGAAGGAAGCGGCAGAGTAGTCGTCGCTGGACCGAAGTCAATGCTCCCTGGGTAGCCCTAGGTCATCCGAGGCAGTCCGAATCCATTTTGGACCATCAAGCCGGGCTACTGAATTCGACTTTCTGGAGTTGCAGTGATGACTTTGGGGTTTGATCGCATCAGATCGCGGAACAATGATTTGTAGACGAGACGGATGTTTGGTTGCTGCCATTGGCCAGCAAGGGCCTAGTTTGAAGACACGGGCCAATCAGCAGCCGTGTCAGGGAGCTTCAGTTGCTTTCCAGAAGGTCCAGGGGCTGCAGCAGCCCTCCAACCTCCTCCACTCCACTCAATCAATTGGGTTGTTCGTGTCCTCAAAGTGATTTTGTGAGGATCATCTGCAGAGAAAGCACAGACTCCTTCTCGGCCCGTCGAATGGCTTCTTTTTCTCCGACGGCTTGCTTTTCTTTTGCCTGATGACAACGGCCACGCCGCCTGGCCTCTCGCATCTATCTTACGCTGCGCGTCAATTGCTACCGCGCTGCTTCAGTCTTGTAGTTCTCCATCAGCATTCCTCCGTCTTCGGTCCGAGGCCTGGTTGAGCGTCGAGCGTCGCCTTCCCCCCCGATTCGCCCCAGACGGCGGCAACCTCACGCAGCGCCGTTCGTTCATCTACATCCTGTATCATGTCGCCCTTGGTCGACAACCCTCAAATCAAGGAGGCGGAGCTTCTACGACCGTTGTCCGTCTATCTGCGTGCCTACGTCTGGCCATTCGCCATCATTTGGCCCGTCTTTCTGCGATACTACCTCACCCCCGAACTTTACGAGAAGCACATTGGCGCGCCTGAATGGACGTTCGTCTGGTGCGGTACTATCATTACTCTGCAATCGCTCGTCTGGCTCAGTACTCATTGGAGTGTTGCTCTGGACGCGCGCTTCACGGCGACAAAGGTCAAATCTGTTGGCGAGGCCCAGCTGATCAAGGTGCTCCCCGTCGTCAACGCGGGCACTGGCGAGATCTGCAAGATTATTCGCGACAAGGTACGTCAGCTATCACGCATCCCCAATCTCTCCTCCTTCCTCTGATGAAAATGACTAACGGTCGCGCAACTCCATCAGACCGGCGGCAGAATCAACACATCCTTCCTATTCCAGAAGCGCCGATTTCTCTACAATGCAGAGACCAATTCTTTCGCCGCCCTTCGATATGACATTGATGTGGAGCCCAAGCCTACCATCGGCCACTTTCAATTGTCGCGGGGTTTGGAAAAGCAGTCTGAGGTCGCTCGAATCGAGCAACACTACGGCACCAATACTTTCGATATTCCGGTTCCTACCTTCACCGAGCTCTTCAAAGAGCATGCCGTCGCGCCCTTCTTTGTTTTCCAGATTTTCTGCGTCGGACTTTGGCTTCTCGATGAATACTGGTACTACTCGCTGTTCACGCTGTTTATGCTGGTCGCCTTTGAAAGCACCGTTGTGTGGCAGCGTCAGCGCACACTCAATGAGTTCCGTGGCATGAGCATCAAGCCCTATGATATCTGGGTCTTCCGTCTTGGCAAATGGACCGAGATCCAGACAGATCATCTGCTCCCCGGCGATCTGGTGTCTGCTGCACGAACCAAGGAAGACAGTGGCGTGGCTTGCGACATGCTTTTGGTTGAGGGAACGGCTATCGTCAATGAAGCCATGCTGTCGGGAGAGAGCACCCCGCTTCTCAAGGATTCTATTCAATTGCGTCCCTCAGATGCCGTGCTCGATAATGAAGGTCTTGACAAGAACTCATTTCTCTGGGGCGGCACTAAAGTTCTTCAGATTACCCATGGCAATTCCGAGCAAGAGAAGCCCAAGGTATTGTCGGGCGTTCCTCCACCCCCCGACAATGGAGCCATGGCCATTGTGACAAAGACCGGATTCGAGACCTCGCAGGGAAGTCTTGTTCGCACCATGATCTACTCTACCGAGCGTGTCTCTGCAAACAACTTTGAGGCCCTTCTCTTCATCCTATTCCTCTTAATCTTTGCACTTGCCGCCTCCTGGTATGTCTGGGACGAGGGTGTCCGAAGGGACCGCAAGCGCTCTAAGCTTCTGCTTGACTGCATCTTGATCGTTACCAGCGTGGTCCCTCCGGAACTGCCCATGGAATTGAGTCTCGCCGTCAACACCAGTCTGGCCGCACTCTCCAAGCTAGCCATCTTCTGTACAGAGCCTTTCAGAATTCCTTATGGCGGTCGCATTGATATTGCCTGTTTCGACAAGACCGGCACTCTCACTGGCGAGGATCTGGTTGTCGAAGGTATCGCTGGGCTCGGCCTGGCCTATTCGGATATGAAGGACAAGAAGGAAGCCGACGGAGCTCACTCGACCATGATTGCCGTCACTGAGGCTGCTCTCGAGACACAACTTGTTTTGGCCACTGCTCACGCGTTGGTCAAGCTAGATGAAGGTGATATCGTGGGTGACCCAATGGAAAAAGCCACTCTTACTTCCCTAGGTTGGGGACTTGGCCGCCACGACATTCTGGCCACCAAGAACAAGAACGGCAGCACTCAAGGCACCGTCCAGATCAAGCGTCGTTTCCAATTCTCGTCGGCCCTCAAACGTCAAAGTTCCGTGGCCATGGTAAATGGCATATCGAAAACCGGGAAGAAGATTCGAGGTACTTTCGTGGGTGTCAAAGGTGCTCCCGAGACGATAATGAAAATGCTTGTTGATGTTCCCGCTGATTACGAGGAGACGTTCAAGTACTTCACTCGCAAAGGGTCACGTGTACTCGCTCTGGCTTACAAGCAATTGACTATCGATTCTGAACTTGGGTCGGGCAAACTCAACGACCTGAAGCGTGAAAAGGTTGAAGCTGATCTTCACTTTGCCGGCTTTCTGGTTCTCCATTGTCCCCTGAAGGAAGATGCCAAGGAAGCCGTCCAGATGCTGAACGAGAGCAGCCATCGTGTGGTTATGATTACGGGCGACAACCCTCTCACCGCCGTTCATGTTGCTCGCGAAGTGGAAATTGTTGACCGAGACGTCTTGATTCTGGATGCCCCCGAGGACAATGCCGGTGGAAAGAAGCTGGTCTGGAAGAGCGTGGATGACACTATCAGCATTCCCGTTGACCCCACCAAGCCCGTCGACTCTGAAATCCTCAAGACGAAGGATCTCTGTGTCACTGGCTATGCCCTCGCTCAGTTCAAGGATCAAGCTGGCTGGAATTCGTTGCTGCGTCACACGTGGGTGTACGCCCGAGTTTCGCCCAAGCAAAAGGAAGACATCTTATTGGGTCTCAAGGCCATGGGCTACTACACCCTCATGGCAGGCGATGGCACAAATGATGTTGGCGCCCTCAAGCAGGCACACATTGGTGTCGCTCTCCTCAACGGCACCAAGGAAGACTTGACGCGCATTGCCGAACATGCCAGAAACAGCAGAATGAAGGACGTGTACCAGAAGCAATGCGACCTGATGAAGCGATTCAACCAGCCGTCTCCTCCCGTCCCCGTCATGATTGCTCACCTTTACCCTCCCGGTCCCACCAACCCCAACTACGTCAAGGCCGCCGAACGCGAGGCCAAGAGCAAGAACATGACCACGGAGGAATACATCAAGGCACAGGGTCATCCCACTGAAACCATTGTATCGCCTGGCGCGCAGAGTCTTGTCAACTTGGAGAACGATCGACAAGCCGACGCACAGAAGAAGGCAGCCGGTCTTGCAGACAAGCTCGCAAATGGAATGCTTGAGGCTGAGCTCGGTGACGACGAACCCCCCACTTTGAAGTTGGGCGATGCCTCCGTCGCTGCTCCCTTTACATCGAAGCTGCGAGACGTGATTGCCATTCCGAACATTATTCGTCAAGGTCGCTGCACTCTGGTCGCCACCATTCAAATGTACAAGATTCTGGCGTTGAACTGCCTGATCAGTGCCTACTCTCTATCCGTCTTGTACCTCGAAGGCATCAAGTTTGGTGACACGCAGTACACCATTAGCGGTATGCTCATGTCTGTCTGCTTCCTCAGCATCTCCCGCGCCAAGGTGGTGGAAGGGCTGAGCAAGGAACGGCCTCAACCCAATATCTTCAATGTATACATCATTGGCTCTATTCTCGGGCAATTTGCCGTCCACATCGTCACGCTCATCTACGTCGCTCGTCTCTCTGAGAAGATTGAACCGTAAGTTTTTTTTTTTTTTTTTTTTTCGCGCTAATCTCCCCTTCCCCCTTCCCACCATATCCCCTTGCAGTACCTCATTATTAACATCTTTCTGTAGCCGCTCCGGTCTCGTAGATCTAGAGGCCGAGTTCGAGCCCTCCCTCCTCAACTCAGCCATCTACCTCCTCCAACTCATCCAACAAGTCTCCACCTTTGCCATCAACTACCAAGGCCGCCCCTTCCGCGAATCCCTCTCGGAAAACAAAGCCATGTTCTACGGCATCGTCGGCGTCTCCGGCCTAGCCTTTGTATGCGCACTGGAACTCATTCCCGAAATCAACGAGGGCATGAAACTCGTCAAATTCACAGAAGAATTCAAGCTCAAGATGGCCATCTGCATGGCCCTCGACTACGTGGCTTGCTTCGTGCTGGAAAAGGGCCTCAAGGCCGCGTTTAGTGATTACCAGGCCCGTGACATTGCCGAGAGAAGGCCCGATCAGCTCGAGAGGGAGAATGCGCGCAGGGAGATTGAGGCCCAGAAGAGGGCTGCGGAGGAGGAGCGCCAGAGGTTGGACAAGGTGGCGGAGTTTGAGAGGCAGGTTGCGGAGAGGAAGAGGAAGTTGGAGGAGTGGCGGTCGGGGCGTCGGGCGCAGTAAGGTGTTTTGCACTGCACTGCACTGCACTGTTTGTTCATTGCTGTATAATAAAAAGGGGGCATGTGCCATGGGGAGAGGGGGGGGGGGTTGTTTGACTGTTCACAAATCTGATAGAATGCGGTTGTTGTTTTCTTCTTGTTTCTTGTATGCTGCTCAATTTCTCTTAGTTGTGCAGCGGAGAAAGCAAATAAAACGCAAAGGCACATAGACGTGCTATAGGTAGAGAAGATGAAGTCGACTCTAAAAGCAGATTATGAATAATGAGACACAGGGTCCATCTACCACAACGGGGAGTAAGATGCATTCGTGAGCAGAATATCTTCAGTATTTCTGTCAACTGGTCTCATTGATTAATTTCATGGTTGTCGCTACTTTCCAGAACGAGGAGAGGGAGGCGAGCGCCATCAGCCGTTACAATATTCATGTCAATGCGGTGGATTAGCCATCTAGGATACCACCGTGTCTTTTTGCACTATTTTACAAGCGGTAAGACCTTTGCGCCTTTAACATGGTGGAATATCATGCGGGATAGCTAAGAACCGTTAATCATGAGCTGAAATTAGGTTTACTATGTTACAAGAGACTCCATTGAAATAGTCTATGGCTTCTCCCCCCCCTTATCTCCTCTTTTTTTTTAAGAAGCTAGATGCAAAGGTCGATTTTCACCTCGTTCACTTTGTTTGTCATTTGTATGTACGGGACAGGTGTGCACTGTGCATCTCTCACACAAGTATCCGACCGACCTTCTTTTTCACACCCGTCCTTGTATGAATCGTGCTTCTCTTGCCGTATAGATCGAGTATATCATCGAGACGCGATAGTAAAGCAAGGCACGTGGCTGACAAGAGTCTCCATTTAAGCGCTAGGGTTCTCGGCAACAAATTTGATACCCTTCTGGATGTTCTTCTTGAGGTCGCCCAGGCAAGCCTCAACAAGCTTCTGCTCGTTGGCGTCAATCTTGCCAATGGGCAGGATCTTCTCAACACCGTCGGGGCCGAGCTCGACCTGGCTGGAGAAGAAATCGACGCCCTGCTCCTTGAACAGAGGAGAGTCGACAAAGGTGGGCTCGACAATGCCCTTCTCGCCAGCAGCAGCACGGAGAAGAGAGTCAGCCATGCGGGCACCAGCCATGGCCATGGAGAGAGTGGCGGAACCGGCACCGTCCTTGGCCTGAACAACCTCATCACCGCCGAACTGGACGCGCTTGACGAGGTCCTTGTTGGAGCTCAGGTCGGGGTGCTTGCTCTGGCTGAAGAGAGGAACGATGGTCACACCAGAGTGTCCTCCAACAACGGTGACGTTCTCGTCCTTGGGATCAGTCTTCTTGATCTCGGAAACGAATCGGCTAGCGCGAACGACGTCCAAGGTGGTGACACCGAACAGGGTCTTGGGGTTGTAGACACCCTGAGCCTTGAAGACCTCGGCGCAGATGGGGACGGTCGAGTTCACCGGGTTGGCAATGACGAGGACCTTAGCTTTGGGAGCGGAGACGGCAACGGCCTTGGACAGATCGCGCACAATAGAGGCGTTGGTGTTGAACAGATCGTCACGGCTCATGCCGGGCTTTCGGGGAACACCGGCGGGAATGAGGACGATGTCGGCACCCTTGACGCAAGCGGCCAAACCGGCGGGGGAAAATTCATAGCCGGTGACGGTCGACTTGGTGTTGATGTGGGACAAGTCAGCAGCAACACCTATTGTTGCAGAGGAGATTCTTGATTAGCTCAGTCCATGTGCCGATGAAAATCGAAAGGACACTTTCTGCGGGCGGTGGGGGAAATTGGGCGCATCAAATTTGAATATAGCTGGTGACAATTGTTCCAAAGACATCGCGCAACATACCAGGTGCGCCACGGACATCGTACAGGGCCAGTTCGGTGACCTTGGGGTTAAGCTTCATGAGCATGGCAAGAGGCTGGCCGATGCCGCCCGAGGCACCGAGGACAGCAACCTTGGAAAGCTATGGCAGAGACGGCATGTTAGCGAGGCTTTTAACGAGCCATCTCATTCAGACGGAATGGAAACGCACGTCACGGGCAGTGGCAGAGAAAGCCCTGCGCTGGATTCTGGCGGCGAACATGATGACTGTGGATTGTGCGGAACGAAGGGTTGCGATGATGCTGGAAAGAGACAAGAACTGCGGAAGATGGTTTCGCTTACGAAAAATGACGGTTGAGAAATGCAAAGATTGGCGTAAAGAAGGAAAAAGAACGGCCGAGTCGACCCGCAGGATCGGAAGCAAAGCGCGGTTGTCCCCAATCGGGTTTAGCTCAGCGTTTCTCGGGTGATGGCGGCACAGGGAGCGTGTGCGAAGGCGAGAGAATCGTGGAAGTCAAGGACTCAAGACAAGATCAATCTTCTCCAAGTTGAGCATTTTCAGATCGAGGTGCGGGCTGCGTCAATGTGCGTTTCAATGTGCGTGCCGTGGAAAATACAAATTGCTGGCTCGACATCAAGGTAGCCAATTTGGCCATCAGCAAATTTGAAGTACATAACTAAGAATTATTGTCTTTGGTACGGAGTACCTGGTGATCAAATAAAGAGCACAAAAGTCGTGCTGGCAGCTCCCTGCTCATCGCGCCGGACGTGTGAGATTCCACACCCGACGTCAGCCATTTTGACGGCACATTGGCAGATCGGTTGGAGAGTAAGTTGTAGAGTACCAATCGACTTCTCATCAACTAACTAGGTATCTTATTCTTCGAAGGTGTTGTGTACATGTACACATGCTAGATGTCGATGCAAAAAGCCCTAGGGTAGTCAAGTATGGGCTGTCAGGGGCTCCACAATCGGTCACTCACTCGGAGTCACAGTGACGTGCGCCTCACTCGCTGTCATGAAGCATCATAGACAAGCTAATCTTCATCAAACATTCTCACCTTGGCGTCCCTCTTTTGCAGAATGTCGCTTGCCCAGCTCTCTCAGCTCCTCCCCCTCCCGGAGGAGGACCTCCAGCAGATGCTCAAGTATGCGTCGACTCTCTCCAAACCAAAAGCTGCCGAGCATTTCAACGACCTGCTTGGTGATTCGCCTCTTGCAGTCGACTTCATCGCGTCGTTCAACTCGCACAGGAAAGCGCCGTCTGACTCACAGCCACCTTTACCAGCAGTGGATCATGGTTCAAAAACCTCCACTTCAGATGCAATCCAAGCGGTGCCCAAGTCAAGTCGAGGGCCAAAGAAGAAGAAGGCAGATATTCACGTGCCGCAGGCTAGACAGCTGCAAGAATACTCTGGTCCCGCTAGCAAGGCCTACAGCAAGAAAGACCAGGATTCTGAATATCTTTCGGCACGTGCCGTTGAACCAAGTGGCAGCCATGGATCCAAATCAACGACGCCAACTCCCGTCCAAAAACCTCAAACAAAGCAGCACGCGTCTTCCGCTGGCTTCTTGATATCAGATGTGCCGTCCAAGGCCAAGGCGCAGTCGAACCCGAGTTCAAGGATATCGACACCCAAACCAAGCGCAAGAAACAGCACAAAAGTGTCAATAGCAGGCGGAACGCCCATGACAGGGCAATCCACCGCGCTTGCAGACCTGGACGCCGCCATTCGGGCCCTAGAAATCACAACAAACCCTACATTGGAGAACGGCAAGAGGAAGAAGTGCGACTGTGTCGCCACCAAACATCCCCTTCAAGGAGCAGCACCAAACTGCCTATCATGCGGCAAAGTCATCTGTATGAGAGAGGGACTAGGGCCCTGCACGTTCTGCGGATCACCCCTCCTCAGCTCTAACGAGGTCCAAGCCATGGTGAGAGAACTGAAGGATGAGCGAGGCCGCGAGAAGATGGCCGTCAACGCAGCAGCCCATCGCAGAGCCGAAGTCTCCAAGAAGCCCGTCCCCTTCACACAACCCCGCGTTAGTGCCCCTGATTCAGATAACGGGTCACTCTCCGAGGCAGCTGTGAAGGCGCGTGAACACCGCGACAAGCTACTAGCGTTTCAAGCCCAGAATGCGAAACGCACGATAGTGCGCGACGAAGCCGCCGATTTTGACGTCAGCGGCGCCGTGTCCGGCTTGGGCAGCATGTGGGCTAGCCCAGAAGAGCGCGCCAAGGAACTCAAACGGCAGCAAAAGCTCATGCGTGAAATGGAGTGGAATGCGCAACCGGAGTACGAGAAGCGGCAGCAGGTGCTCAGCATTGATCTTGTGGGCGGTCGAGTTGTTAGGAAGATGGCCGCGATAGAGAGACCCGTCACGCCTGAAGACGACAATGATGGCGACGCTGACCGGGGAGTATATGGGAATACATCAGGGCATGCACCTCCTGAGTCTTGTGGTAGGGGAGGCGGAGCGTTCAGTAGTAATCCGTTGCTGGGCTCCCTCATGCGACCGGTCTACGAGGTCAAGGGCAAGGAGAAGGACGTGGGCGGTATGAAGAGTCGACAAGAACGCAGGACGGGCTGGAGACGAGTGCAAGATGACTCGGAGGATAATGAGCATATTATTCTCAATGGCGGTATTTACGGCCATGCAGAGAAACGGGGAGGGATGGATGAAGCAGCAGTTTGTGGATGATGGTCTTGTAGATGTAGGCACACGGGGATGCGTCGACGAGACAGGAAGAAATTTGGTAGTAGACAATCTCGCAGGAGACAGTCGCAGTAGATGATCTTGCACTTGCAGTTAACAGTTTTGCATTAGACAATCCAGTCATGGACAGTTCTCAATGAAATATATCCTAGTAGCCAAACTCGCAGTCAATGGTCATTAGACTCGCAGGTAACGCCGGAGGTTCGGAGGAGACAAAAACGCAGTAGGCAATCTGTGCACTGGATAGCCTTGCCGTAGTCGATATACCTCGCAGTACCTTGACAGGTACCATAACAACATGCGCACTTTACCTCCCAAGTGAATTTGACGACATGGGCTACAGGCTGCAGCATGTCACGGAAGAAAATAAAACACAAATACGCGGCCAGTCTGCTGCGCCATCTCTTCAATGCAACACAACACGTCTGTCGCACGAAATAAGCGGCAGCAGCCAACCGCGAACAACACGATGGTACATATAGAGTACTCCGTATCATGGACAACAGGAATGCCCCCGCATCCCGCAGTGTGCTCTTCCAAGTTTCGTGAGTCGTAAATTGTAACGGCGCATGTGCCATCACGTGACGACGCGTTCTGTTGGTGACGGAAACGTTTCAGGTTTGAGACGCAAAAGGGGCAGCGCACGCGCACAGGTTGTTGATTATGAGGAGAAAATCTTCCTAGGTATTCACGACAACGGCCGTGAAGGCTGGAACTCACATGGCCTCGGGGCCTTGTTACGTTTTTGAAGTTTGATCTTGTCGCTCAGGAACTGTGGCGCGTTGGAACAACATAAACTCGCCCGCACCGTGGAATCGCCGCGGAACACACCAAAAAGAAAATCCGAAAAAAAAATAAAATCAAACAGAACCGCAGCACCGAATACCCTCCGTGCGCGATGGCGCGTGATGCCCAGAGCGCTGGGGTGGCAGACGGCGCCGTCCCAATGGCGTTGACTCCGGAACGCGTGGCCTCGCCCAGAGCCGCCACCCCTATCCGGGCTTAGCAGCGTCAACGTCGAAACAGTCTCACCGGAGACGAGAGTGCCGAAACCCCTACGAGCAGATTTCGACAAAATTGCCAGCTTGGTGCAACCTTCAGCGCTGGAGGGCATGTGGAAGGATTGCCTAAGCATGCTAGACGCAGAATTCCAGGACCAGGACCGGGAAGTCATCCGCAAGGAGCTCGCAGCCTCAAACGGGACCGGCATCGTTCGGGCCACAGCGCGGAAGCCGAGAGGCACCGTAACGAGAGTCCCCCTCGTAATCGGTGTAGACAACGGGCCGCACGCTTTGAAGAACCCTGCAGGCATCTCGTCGATGCCGGGTGCCTTCCAGCTGGGTAGCTTTTTGATTATTTCGTGGATCTCGGTCTGGTCGAAATGATCCGAAGCCAGGAACGGCGCGGTATCGAGTCTGTGTGGAGTGTCGGCTGGGATGTCGGTGGTGCGGGCCGTGGAGGTGGGGAAGAATCTTTCTGAGAACGCCCCTGTCTTTTCGCTGTGAATAGTTGTCCTTCTCCTCGGTATAGTGCTGGTATTTGCTTCGTCTCGGGAGGCGTGGTGGAACGCGAAAGTTCAGGAAGCGGTCAAGACCGTCCGGAGAGCCAAGAGGCGCTGGAGGACACGAAGAACGGAAGAAAACTGGCGTCTGGCGTGCGAGGCAGAGGACACCCAGATCCGCGTTGTACGAGAGGAGAAACGCAGCATATGGAGAAAAGTAGTCTCAAAAACAACGACAGGTGGAAAGGACCTGTGGGCTCTGGAACGCTTGGCTCGGCTCCGCAGCGGAACGCCTCCCGAGACGAAGCAAATACCAGCACTATACCGAGGAGAAGGACAGACGCTGACACTCTCTACTATTCACAGCGAAAAGGCAGAGGCGTTCTCAGAAAGATTCTTCCCCACCTCCACGGCCCGCACCACCGACATCCCAGCCGACACTCCACACAGACTCGATACCGCGCCGTTCCTGGCTTCGGATCATTTCGACCAGACCGAGATCCACGAAATAATCAAAAAGCTACCCAGCTGGAAGGCACCCGGCATCGACGAGATGCCTGCAGAGTTCTTCAAAGCGTGCGGCCCGTTGTCTACACCGATTACGAGGGGGGCTCTCGTTACGGTGCCTCTCGGCTTCCGCGCTGTGGCCTAAACGATGCCGGTCCCGTTTGAGGCTGCGAGCTCCTTGCGGATGACTTCCCGGTCCTGGTCCTGGGACAGGCGGACGGGGAAACTTTTAACGACTACGCTGAAGACCCGGCGGTTGACTGCGGCTTCGGATCCAAACGCGGTTTGCACCCACTCTGTATCATCGGCACTGGGGCGGGACGTCGAGTCCCTAAACGTGACGACCGTGTCGCCGCTTGCGAGGCGCCGTGCGGCCACGGCGGTGTCAGTCTTGGTGGCTGCGTTTACCGCCTTGATGATTTCTCCGGGGCTTCGTCCCGAGACGTTGCTGTTGATGGAGGTGCCTTTGATCAGTACTTCTCTGTGTAGGCGCAAGAGAATGACCATGGGTGGCGGGTTGTGCGGTCCCGGAGGGCCGGGGACGCCTCTCGCGGCGATGGAGGCCCATGTTGATTCCTCCCTTCGGAGGAGCTCGTAGGGCCTTTTGGATAGCCTTTTCGACTGACTGGTCCAGGTTCTCGATTGTTATGATGTTGCTACTGGGCGCGGAGCGCCGTGGCTCGGTGGACGCGTTTCTGGCGCGCGTCGCTTCCGCGTCTACATAACACGCCCTCCAGCGCTGAAGGTTGCACCAAGCGGGCAATTTTGTCGAAATCTGCTCGTAGGTGTTTCGGCACTCGTTCCCGCTCCGCCGCTCCGCCGCGGTCGCCTCCGGTGAGACTGTTTCGACGTTGACGCTGCCAAGCCCGGATAGGGGGTGGTGGAGGCTTTGGGCGAGGTCACGCGTTCCGGAGTCAATTCATTTCCATTGGGACGGCGCCGTCTGCCACCTCAGCGCTCTGGGCATCACGCGCCATCGCGCACTGGGGGGTATTCGGTGCTGCGGTTCTGTTTCTCTGGTTTTTTTCGATTTTTTTTGGTGTGTTACGCGGCGATTCCACGGTGCGGGCGAGTTTTGTATGTTGTACATGTATGTAGAGTAATTGATTAATCATGCAGAAGAGACGCTGATGCATGAGAATGGAGCAAGTTAAAACGGAGCAAGATGACGGAGTACCTATGTAGGTATGTACATACCTTAGGTAGGTTGATGGATTGAGAAATGGTGCTGCAAGAAGGCTTGATGACAACGAGGTTACGAGTCACGACTCACGAGTGTGAGAGGCAATCGGGTCCAAATTCCAATGAACACAGGCCACATTCACAAGTGCCGCAGTGCGTCGATCGTTGTCCTATGTTATGTG
Organism: Claviceps capensis; assembly: GCA_018360045.1. Taxonomy (NCBI): domain Eukaryota; kingdom Fungi; phylum Ascomycota; class Sordariomycetes; order Hypocreales; family Clavicipitaceae; genus Claviceps; species Claviceps capensis. The sequence goes on along the minus strand of SRPN01000033.1, from coordinate 99,723 downwards.
TGGCTTGTCAGATGCTCTAGCGGCACTACCGGCCCTTGAGTCTTGAGTTTTGACTCCTTGATGAGCAAGCAGCTTGGTGGTGACGGGTTACAGTGAGCCCCTTTTGCACGTTTGCCCGTTTGCCCTAAGATGCGGGTTGTATGTATTTTCTGTACAAACAGACTCTGTAGGTACTCCGGAAAGTTCGCACAGTAAACAGTAAGCCTGGAGAACCGAAATGCCGACGCCTTGGCTGCTTAGCGGACCGCGATCCGCAGCGACTTCCCGCAGCCAGCATCTGTACACCCAATTCCGCGGGGCTCCCTAGGCAGGGCCGCGTACCGGACTCGCTTGCGTCTTGTACCCCGCGAGGTCGCGGCGCGGTGGACCCCGTGTGATGGTGCTGCATCCGCATGCAGGAGGCTTGTCGCGACCTGACCGCGTAATGCAAAGTTCAGTGGCCCGTCTCCAAGGTGTCAAGTCAGCAGGGCCTCTGTCGGCCACGTCTGCATGGCTTCGGCTACAACAACACCGTCTTGCAGGAATCCCCCCTTTTCATGCTGCCTCTTTGTCCCCCAGTATCGCCCTCGGCACCCGCCTGAAGCCGACTACCAGTGAGCAGCTTTCGTGCATGGCCGCGTCGCTTGTACTGGCCATCTCCGCTCCTCGCCACATACTCAGCTATTCTTTGCCCCGTGGAAAGTCGGAACATACCCCTTGAACGCGTCGTCCGCTGTCAGCAGTACGAGCCGACAGGAGGACTATTGAATCGAGAGTCTAGGTGCGCGATTCGAAAGCGGAAAGACATAGACGCTGTGCTGCGGAGGGCATCATCCACTGTCTCGGCAACGACTGCCACGACGCGACTTCGACACGACCGCGGGACTGAGGGCGGACAAGGCACCTCATCAGATACGCCTAGAGGAATATAGCGCAGCATTCTGGAGAGGGCAATCGCAGCGGCCATGGGGTTTGAATCCCGGCAGTTGCCGCCGTATGCGCAGATGTCGCCGTATGAACAGCCGCAACACCACCACCAGCAACGGGAAAACATGGGACACTACCAGCAGGAGCACATAAGGCACGTGCAGCAAGAGAACACGGGGCATCATCCGCAGCAAAGCATGGAATACCGTCAACAGGAGAGCATGGGACACCACTCACATGAGAACATATTATACCATCAGCAGGAGAATGCGGGACGCCAGCAGCAGGAGGACATGAGATACCACCAGAAAGAGGACATGGTACCAGGCCACGGCAGCAGCTCGTTCCAACACCGACCTCCTCACTTCATATCCAATCCGCAGATATCTCACCGGACACCCCCCATGAACCACGCCGTCACGCCGCCAGCCAGCGACATGAGTAGCGGCACAGACGCCCTCAGTACGGCTGACGCCACGGCCATGCTGAAACAGCGATACGCGCCAGCGATGCTTGCACAAACACCTCCCAGCGCGAGCCCCCATGCTAGCCAACTGCACCACCTGTCTGCAGTTGCTGCGGCCCAAGTCCGGCTTCATCCGGACCCAGATAGCCATCTAAGAAAGAGAATGATCGACGGAGAGGTCAAGGAGTATCGCAATGGGAGCTTGAGTCCGGTGAAAGGACATGCGCGGACGACGAGTGGTGTCAGTGTTGATTCCGCGGCGGCGAGTACGATTACATCCGCGAGTACTATCAGTGACGTATGACTGCCCCTCATCCAGAGTCTCGAGTGCTCCATCTCACCCAACGCCCCCTTACTACCACCTCGATTCACACACAAAGGTGCTCATGAGCTCACATGATGTTTTAGCTATCCGCCGAACTGAAGACGCGTCTTTCATACGCCATGGTCAAAGTAAATCATGGCTGGCAAACTCGCAGTCTGGATGAGGTGGAGACTTTGGCATCGCAAGGAGCGTTTACTTCTCCAACATCGAGTGCGTCTACCGTTCGGCATGGACGAAAAGGGTCCTCATCCTCCAGTCCGCGAGTACCCCCCAACAACGCATCGACATCACGGACCTGCTTTGCCGGCCACCAGCGACGGAATTCGGAATCTCACCCAGGAACACTCTCCAACAAGCCGGCACTCGCCCCCCCGGCCACTATCCAGCCATCGTTGCCCATGTCAGCACCCAAGTCCCATCCTCGACGCAATTCCAACCCTCGCTACACGCCAACCATGCTCTCCCACTCCGCCTCTCCCTCCGCAAACTCCCCCCCCGTCAGCAACAAACATCCCCAAGCCATGGACCCCATCATCAACTCCCCACACAAGAACGTCCGGGAACAGGACGCCATCGAGACGCTCTTATTCATGAGCAGCCCCGGCAACTCAACCAACTTGAAGCACTCCTTCTCAGAATCCGCTTCCCCAGGACCAAATTCTCAACCGTCCCACCCCGAATCTTATCTCCATCCCCCACGAGCCAGACACGCGCTCCCTTCCTCGGCATCCTCACGAAGAGCCCTCCCCTCCGCTAGGCCCCCCGCGCAACCCAAGAAAGTCGTCTTCGACAAATCTCCTACCGCTATGGCGCCTCCGCCCCCGACATCACCCATGGATCTTGACTCTCCGCCCCAACATCACCAGCGAGAGCAAACCCATACATCGAATAGAGCGGGGGCGACGAAACGCCATGCCCCCTCTGGGCCGGGGCACCGCCGGTGCGCGCTATCTCTACCTAGTGGGTTGGGCCTCGGGAATGGCACGGCCCGGAGGGTGTTGAGTGATGAGGATATTGAGAGGATGTTGGATCGGGCGGGGGAGGAGATGGTGGAGAGTTCGGATGAAGAGATTGAGTTGCCGGGGAGGAATAGGCGGGTGGGGGGGATGGGATGATGCATTTCAATTTCAGAGGGGGTTTCGTGTACCCCCCTTTTTAAGGTCTTTTTTTGATGACTATTCTTTTTTTTAGGGCTCTGGATTGTGTTGGCGGGCGGGTAGGCGTAACTTTTTGTATATTTCAGGGGGTGGGGGTGTTTGTTTTTATGTTCGTTGGCACGCGATTGTGTATATGTGCATAGCCAGGAGGTCGGGGGTGAGAAAGTACACAGAAGGAGGTGCCGGGTTCAGATTTGGGAGTATCTATCGGTCATCTGAGGGCTCTTGGATCTTCTTGGATGTTGATTCTTCGGAAGGCGGGGTGATGCAGAAGGATATAGGAGATGGGTATTTGATCGTGCCGACTTCAACGCGTGGCGGAATGGGGGGGGAGGATGCACAAAATGAGACGTCTATTTCATATTTGTTGTCATCTACCGGACACGACCGGGCTGAATGGGCCATCTTGCGCACCGCATCAGAACGTTTGTTGGACGTTGTTTTTGGAGAGGTGATGTGTACGGGAAGAATTGTTCGTCTGTGAGGGTCAGAAGTTGATTGAAGAGCAACATGAGGACTTGTACTCTGTAGAACTGGAGAGATTCTCACTGGGTGTGTACATACACGTACATACTGTACCACCGTATTCTGAGCATTAGTCATCAGCACGTGATGTCTCGTTTTTGCCGTACATGAAAGGTAGGTAGGTTCCTATGTATGTACATGGCTTTCAACTTGGAGAGCTCCGTTAACTCCGTTGCAGACATGGACGTCACGCAGCCATCTCTCGAAACCGACATCTCGATAAAGAGACGCATAAAGACTGCGCATAGTGTCATGCTCTTTCAACCCCTAATCTTCCTGCAACGGATTCCATCAAATGAGGTCGCGAAGGGAGCTATCCCATGAACCCGATAGCCTCGGAACGTTCTCAGCCGCCGAAGAGGTATCGCGAGAAAGGACTCGGCCTTTATTCTCACCCACCGGCCACTGGAACGCCCGCGTGAAAGTCTATCAGATTCTCGCAGGTCTCCGACACAGGTTTCCGACGATATTTCGAATTTCATCCGAGCTAACGATCAACTTGTTTTCGGGGTGGCGCCGAACTTCGATATCATGAGTTATCGATTCATTTCATGATCCTTCAACCTCTATTGCGATCCCTCGGACAGATGAAGATGGCCAGATCAAAAACATCTTCGCCGCCCCTCGAACATATATGTTCCCGGATGGCCGAGGGCCATGCGACCTAGACATTCGTAGCAAGGTTCAAACATAAGCCTCTTTCTTCATAGTTGACGCCATCCAGAATAACAAGCGATGAATACCACAGTCAAACACGCAGAGGAAGAGCATATCAACACACCAAGATGGCATCGACAGAGCTGCCACGGGACAATGCCTCCAGATCATCCTCACCGACCTGGAGGGCAATGTATCCCACGACCCGGCCTAGCGCGAGTATCGATACAGCAGGTAATGCTGTGTATTCGAGCCACTTCAAGAATTCGAGTCCTGGCGAGAAAGAGGACGTTATGTGACGCAGTGTACCACATGTCGTGAGAAAATTCAATCAGGCAGGCGTGTAACGTGCAAGTGTATATGTTTAGGTTGCACCAGATGAAAGGTGGCTGAGTACGATCAACTTAACATCCGGCACAGGCCGTACAAGGCACCCGAGGACTCCGGTACCAAGCGAAGCGTTGGTGAGGTCGACGAGCCTCATGACCACTGTTCGCCAACTCCACGATAAGCCCCTTTGCGGCCAAGCTCCTCAGCTACAGTCCTTTTGCTGTCCCACCGTTCCGGGCAGAGACGTCTGAGTAACAGGCTACACCTCATCGGCCCATTCTACCCGAAGCGCAGCGGCTGACTATTCCACACGATGCTCGCCAGCATTCCGTTGCCGAGGCATACGACCAGAGGATACGCGCATCGAGCACGTAAAGTTCGGATTGATATCTCCTGAGCTCACCAAGCTGAGGCTCGTGATGACTTACAGCCATCTCCGTCTCAAATACCACCACTGCTGGAAATCATGCGAGAACGTCAAGAGCTAGGTACCATCTCTCGGGGACATGAAGAGGAGATTCTAGCTGGCGGAAGCCAATCATCAGCCAGGTCTTCGCGGGTACCTGGCTCAGCGACGAGGTCGTGCCAGCCCATCTTCTCACAGCGGGCTGTAAGCAGACATGTGACAAAGAACAAGGCTTCCGAGACTCTGTGGCTAGACTACGAGAAAGCAACCCCAATGCGAACACGCTTGACGTGCTCTGCACAAGGATCAAGTCCCGACTATTGGTACCTTTAAAGAGGCGGCACGTCTTTATCCAAGCAACACCTAGATCAAACAATTACAACAAGGTACAAATCAAAAAATCTGAGGCTCCGATCATTAACATTGCCTAGACTTCAATTTAGGCGAGAGCGGGGGCGTTGCCAGCCGTGGTAACCTGCAACAACAGCTGAGCCTACGCGTCGAAGCTACGGTCATGTTGACGAAGAATTCTACCCTCGTCTGTTGAGGTGCAGGCAATGTTAATGATCGAAGTTTCGGTATTCTCGAGATGTTCTCTGTTGTAGTGGTTTGACCTGCCCGTTGGTTGGATAAATGCGCATCACGTCTTCAAAGGTAGCCACTTTTGCTACCGATAGTCGATACTCGATCCTTGCGCATAGCAGGCCAGAGTGTATTCGCATGTGTTGCCTTCTCGTAGTGTAGCCAGAGCGTCTCGGAAGCCTTGTTTCCCCACCACCTGCCTGGCGTACAACTCGCTTTAAAAAGATGGACCGGTCAAAGCAATCGTACGTTGTTCAGCCATAGGTGTCTTCTGCATCAGCTCGCTGACCTTACCTACTCAACGGTTTGTCAAAGACTGGCGGCAATTGGAAAAAGTCTCCTAAATGGAGGACTCTCCTGCCTCCCGTGCGTGCCTGCATGTCGTCCTGTGTAGATCTGACACAAAGCGGAGATCAATGTTCTGCAAGGTGTGCAGACCAGTCCAAGACTTATCCTCCAAGATGATGTGCTCGACATGTTCCGACCAGCTCATCAACGACGCCGATCGCAACCGCCGGGCCCAGATTCACTTTTCCAATGACTTTAATAAGCACTTCCTCGGGTACTGGGAAGCTGCTTCCCGGAAATTGGAACAGGGGACTATCTGGAAGCGCGGTTAAGGCTAGCACGCCAGAAAACCCCACTGGGATCGCCTTGCGCCTACACGTAGAGGCGTTCAAAGCACACACACACATTCGCCTACGAGAATCTCGATGTTCAATGTTGGAGTGGGACGGCGGCAGAATCCATCAGCCGAGGATATGGAAATCTAGTCAGAAACACCCACTAAAATCCAGGATCCTACGGCCAACATTGGTCTGCTAATCGCAGGACCAACATCGATTCCCCATGCAATCAACTCCTACAAACATCTCCTATGGATATAGATGACCCCAACATGTCGATAATCCATAACAACACAGTACACTTCTGCCTCTCAAATCAGGTCCAGGAAACCAAAGCCTCACCAGGGCATCCAAGCCCGAGTCAGCCAGATTCAAGAGACGACCGAGCAGTCGCTACCTCTTCTCACGAAGTACATCCTCGATTCCCTCTCTTCAAACCTCCGGAAATGAAGTCAAAAGGGTTCTCAGCCGACGCGATCAAGCGCACGTCTCCGGCAAAAAAAAAAAAAAGAGAGGAAGAACTTATACAGGATCGGGGAATCTTACGACGAAGAGACCCCGATCGCCACATCTAGAGTTCTTGAGATCCAACAATACAGATGTGGTGATGTGGCTGGCATGGATGAAGAAGCTTTCATGTGGCGAGCTATGAAATACAGTTTTGCAGCTCATATAGTTAGTTACCAGCTTAGCGCGGTTGCAAGTATCGTAATTGCTTCTTTCATTCTTTGAGGAACGTTTGACGGTTTCCATAATACGTGCCCCTAGGTACATACCTACTCTGTAATAGGTAGTTTCTTCAGACTTCGATCCCCTGCTGTTCTCAACGCTTAACGCCTCCGAAGCTCCTAAGCCTAGTGCCCCTAGTCTCCCAATACGGCCGCCATCTCCAACTAATGCTGCTATGTAAGTCTGCTGTAAAAGCTACCCACGAATACATATATACTCCCGTCACAAGGTATGTACCTACGCCATACTTGCCCCAATAAAAAAAGAAGGTTTATATGTAGCACGTGGAACAGCCACGAGAAACAAAATCGAAACAAATCCACAGATTTACCTGCTATGTATGTACCTCCCTCCTTATATGTATTTATGTACACGTGCACGCCCCCCACTCCCCCTTCCCTTCCTCTGGGAAGAAAAAAGAAAGTATGTACATAGGTACATACACACACACACACACACGAAAGTCATGCCATCAACCCAAGCCAGCATGTGGCCAAAAAAGCGCCCCCCTCACCTCGGTTCATCAAACACATACCTCTCGTCGAGGAGGTTTGAAATACTCCGACAGCCGACGTCCCAATGTCTTGGGCTGTCTCACGGCCGGTAGCCTCCCGGTCCTCCCCAGGAGGTTTTGATCCATAGCCGCGGCACCGGCTACAACACCCGCTCCTCCTCCTCCTCCTCCACTACCGCTCGCACTGCTCCTCGACGCATTGGAATAATAGGCGCTATCTCGATGAGCATGGCTCCTCACGGCTGGCGTGGCTTTCGTAGTCGCCATGGGACTTGGAGAGCCGCGCATAATGGCGACAGCCGCGGCAGCAGCAGCAGCGGCAGCAGCAGCAGCAGTAGTAGTAGTAATAGTAGTAGTAGTAGTCTTGGAGGCGTGCAATGACGTAGATGGCGCGCGGGATGGCATGGAGACGCATTTTCGTCTACGGAGCGCTAGTCTGGCGCGTTCGCGGGCCTCGGCTTCGGCTAGGAAGGCGGCGTATTCAGTTTGGTGCTCATGTTGAACTTTGTGCTCATGTTTTTGCTCATGCTGCCATTGCTGCTGCCGCGATGGCGCACAGCCATGGCGAGGCGCCTTTTTGCTGCTGCTGGGAAGAGATGCGCCGGCCGTGGCGGGATGTGATGATGTGTTGGGCACAGATTGGGTCTTATGCTCTGAGGTGGTGGTGGTGGTGTGGTGGTGGTGGTGGTGGTGGTGGTGGTTCCGACGGTAGGAGCGGTGTTTGGCTTTCTTTCCTGACGATGACGACAGCTGCTCGAGGTCATCTTCCTCGATCTTGGCCTCGATGCGCACCGGTGAGAGGGGCGATACGGTGCGGGCGAAGCTGGCAGCGGCGTGGGTGGGCACGTAGCATGATGAAGGTCTTCTCGCCCGGTCGTCTTTGTCATCATGTGCGGGCCATGAAGATGAAGATTCCGTGACAGCTGTCGTTGATGTGCTGCGTGAATGGCCCCGAAAGCGTTGTGTAATCGACGAGATGCGGCGTAGCTGCGATTGCGGTTGCGAGGCCCGCGACGGTGATTCTTGTGTCACTGTCGTCGTCGTCGTCGTCGTCGTCGTCGTTGGCGGTGGTGATGCCATTGTTCGTGTTGAAGCTGTGGGAGCACTTGCGTGCCGCTTGTGAGTCTGTGATGGCAGCGAAGGACGCATGCTGCGTATGAGATGATGCACAGGATTGAAGAATTAAAATAGGATTGAATAATGAAGAGTAAGAGCAGAGGGATAAAGCCAAACTTTTCGAGAAGTATGGCAGAAGATGGTCGGTTTGTTTTTCTACTTAAAAGGCCGTGTTGGGGACTCTGTGTGTGTGTGTGTGTGTGTGTGTGCCTGACTTCAATCCCAATGCCGTGATGTAATCCAGATGCTGTGATGCCAACCGAAACCCAAGTTAACAGGGCCCCCTTGATTCCCACTGGATTGCACACTCGATAGTATATTCGTGGCACCAAGCCTTGGCGCAAGCCAGATCGATCAAGTTTCGGGTCTCCCCGGGCGGTAGACCCAACCGGAATAAAAAAACTTCCTGTGTGGTAGGATGCGGTATGTAGTAATGGTCACTGGTGGTGGTTTCAAGAAGCGAAGGCGAGAAGGTAGGACGGTACGAGGAAAAAGACGAGTTGGCGGTGCCGGTGTCGTCTATATGTATATTTCAGTCGGTATACGCAAGCATGTTGTGTGTGTGTTGCGTTATTTTGGATGTAGGTATACGTCATGTGTGCAGCATCATGTTGTGCTTGTTTTACATGCGTTTTATGTGTGTTTTGTGTGTTTTGTGTGTGTAGGAGTAGGAGTGTTGACATGTGTGCATATGGTGTAATGCATGGCATTGTAGAAACATAAAAACCAACGGCCCGGGGGCTGATGTTTTTATAACCCAATCTTGTGGCCCAAGCAATTTTCCATTTTCGTTTTCGTGCTGCCCATGCAAAAAAAAAGTCAATGCATTGCGCGAACAGAGTGAGTTTTTAGATAATCTCACCCGCGCGTGGTTGTCTGTGGGGGAGAAGGGGTCTGTGGTCTCGGTGCTCCCGATGAGTCATGACCCGATCTAGACCCGACAACTCTATCGTTGGTGTCCTGTGGTCAGCGTTTCCCCTTTCTGGCTTCTTTTTTTCCAGTTTGCCCTTTTTGCTTTTTTATATCTTCTCCTGTCTTATTACTCTCGAGTTTGACAACCTCAAAAGGCTGTTTGGGTGTGTGTTTGAAACACGCCCGGTTCTGTGTTCGTACTCCCTGAGGCACTTTTGATGCGACGAAATAATGCCTTTCATTACCTATCTAGGTAGGTATTCGTAAGACTGAGTATCGTATATCGTACATGTTGTCATGCAGCTTGCATGGTGCATGGCGCACTCTGCATTTTGCCTTTTACATGGGAAGATAGAGGTTGCACACGACGATTTACGGCCCTGGTCTTGAGATTCAACCCTTGCAATTCGCACAAGTCTCCGGTTATCGATATATGACAATGCTCTGACATCTGGAGATTCCGCTTGCTACGCAAAGTCTAGATGAGCTGATGGGCTGCATGTCTCAAAGCCAAAACACACCCCACTCTCGACGCCGTTGAGCTCCTGATTGCTGGCAATTTGCTGCTTCCCGTTTCTCTGGGAAAATGTACATTGTACATGTGGAATGGACTGGTTTGAATTTTCCGTTGTGTTGCAGACGCGGTCTTGACAGCCGAGGTGTTCCTCGTCTGTGATATAAAGTACTTCAAGCCTCGACCGTGGTACAATATCGGAGTGACCAGTTCGAGTCTTGACAGCCAACCTCGCTTCCATTGCTGCCGATGCCAAGTCCTCACCACCCGCCTACATACAGTCTGTCATGCACATGTCGAAGCAGAAAAACGAAAGACAAAAAGAGACACCAGATAGCCAAAGAGAGAGAAATCATCAGTGCAACGAGGTAGCACCACAGAAATGTGGCGTGCTGAGTCCTGACTGACCATCTCGATTCTTGACCCATCATCGTCAAATCGAACGAGACAAGCATAAGTCGCACGCTTGTTCGAAGTCATCACGGGCGCCACTTAGCCCGTGGCGCTGGCTTCTGGCTTCATCATTGATTCATTGCCCGGGCACAATGCCGGGCCCCGCGTCAGGCGCATGCCTTTCCCATGGTGTTCTAAACGTACATGGCAGGTGTTCGTATGTATGCATACGAGTGCGCATGTTTGTGTGACAGTGTGTGTGTGTGGATGTGTTTGTGTGTATGTGTACGGACTACAGTGTGACGGCCCACGGGGCGACATCGAGGGAGCCCCGCAACAACGCAACAAGAGCAGCAACAGTCAAAGTGGCTGAGCAGTGAGGACTCAGGAGGCATGGAGGGGATTCCCATATCGACACCCGACAGGCATGTGTCTTGGACGGGGATTTCCGATTTTCTCCCCGGCGGCGTTGCAGCTGCAACAACGAGCGACAACAACGAGCGACAACATTGAGCGACAAGTTACAACATGAAGCGGCAACAACAACGAGACAACATCGAGGCAAGAACGATCCATCGTTCCGGCAACGGAGCGGCAACGACGACCCGCTGAGCAGGAGCAAGGGGCGGGAAACTGTGGATCATTGTACTCCGTAATCGTATGTAACCTTGTTGCCAAGATCTCTAAGTCTAAGTTCAGCATGGAAGGAACGAATGACGGCTTGATGCCGCTCTGACCCAGCAATAAATGCGCAAGGACCCCGGACAGATCACTCGAATTTCGTGGTTAGGAAACGGGGTCTGGGTACATATTGGAATAAATCCACGACGGTTGCGTATATGCGTGGGGTGAACTGTCATGAGCAATCTGTTGTATTCATGGAAGCTATCTAGAAGAGGGAGAAAGGAAAGAGTGAACGGTCTTACAGTGTGGCCATGTACGCGATATGAGGTAGTTGTGGCCACGTACTGTGAACGCTACGAATCAAGCGAGGCAAACTCGGCGCTCGCCTGCCATTCGCTGCGCTTACCTTCCTAGAGATCGGACCGATCTTCTGTGTATAATACATACTACATATGTATATAGATTCCTTGATTGTTACCTCTTCGGTTTTAGCACATCAATCAACTCAATTCTGTTCTTTTCCTTTCCTGGGGAGTTCATGCTGTGATCCTGTCATTCTCGTCTTGTTGTAGGGATCCTGAGAGGACCTCTACTCTTTTGGGTCTGCCCCGCTCATCTATCATATCATTTCTGGGGTTTCTTCGCATATCCTGGTGGTTTGCTGGATCTTGGTGATTGACTCTAGGTTGATTCGTTTGCCACACAACATGATGCTTCTCAGCCTCTTCACGACGGCTTGCGCCTTTGCTGGCCTCGCTGCCTCAGCTGTGTGCCTGGAAAAAACCGCCACCATTCCAGATGGATGGAAGTTGCTGCACGAGGCGCCCGAGCCTTGGACCCGAATGCGCATCTCCATCGCCCTGCGCCAGCCCCATATCCACGAATTGCCGTCCAAAATTCTCTCCGCTACCTTTCTGGCTCAGGAGGATGTAGAGTCTCTTCGACAGCCTGCTCCGGAGCATGTGCAACAAGTCACCAAGTGGCTCTCGGACAATGGCATCACCACGGCCCAAGTCGATCAGGATTGGGTACACGTCACTGCTACGGTTGGTGCAGTCGACAAGTTGCTCAACACAAAACTTCACCGGTATCGCTTTCGCAACGGAAAAGATGTGCTTCGAACCACGGAGTACAGTATTCCCGATGATCTCACCTCGGCCATTGACTTCGTCCACCCCGTTGTCAACTTCATGACCCCCGAGCATCAAGTCTCGTTCGCTCCACAGTTGAGAGCGCATCAAAGACGCCGCCACAGTCGAAGCGTGGCCTGCAGCCCGTACACTACACCGGATTGCATCAACAAGCTGTATGGCATCAACTACACGACGCCCGACGGCCAGTCTCCTGTTCGGTTTGGCATTGCTGGCTTCTTGGATCAATGGGCTAGTTACGCCGATCTGCACAAGAACTTTGCGCAGTCACGTCCTGACCTCGTCGAGGCTGGCTACAACTTTAGCGTGGAATCAATCAATGGAGGCGAGAACAGGCAAGATGTCGGGACAGCGGGAGCAGAGGCTAACCTGGATATTCAATATGGCATGGCCGTTGGCTTCCCCACCAACGTGATTTTCTACTCGACCGCAGGCCGGGGCGAGAAGCTGGGCGACAACGGCAAGCCAGTCACAGGCGAGCTTAACGACAATGAGCCGTACCTGGATTTGCTGCAGTACCTTGCCAAGAAGCCAGACAATGAGCTCCCGCACGTCCTCTCCATCTCATACGCCGATGATGAATTTACGATGCCCCAGCCTTACGCCATCCGGGTCTGCAATGAAATCGGTCTGCTCGCTGCGCGAGGAGTATCAGTCTTGAGTGGTTCCGGAGACGGGGGTGCCAGGGGTGGCAGAAATGCCACATGCCACTCCCGTGATGGACGCAACAAAGACATGACGATTTCCACTTTCCCGGCTTCTTGCCCCTGGGTGACGTCCGTTGGCGCTGTGAACAACGGTGAAGAGCCACCACGAGGTGCTGAGTTCAGTGGCGGCGGCTTTTCAAACCTTTTCACACGACCAGACTGGCAAAAGAAAGCCGTGGAGGAGTATGTTGGCGAACTCAAGGGCCACCTACAAGGCTATTACAACCCTGAAATGCGAGCGACCCCCGACATATCCGTTCTCGGCACCCAGTTCAACACCGTACTCAACGGCGTTGACGTGTCTGTTCAAGGCACCAGTGCGAGCACTCCTGTCCTGGCCGCCATGATTGCGCTTATCGACGATACCCGTCTTCGACAAGGCAAGAAAGCGCTCGGCTGGCTGAATGGTAGACTCTACTCCGATGAAGTACGAAGCGTCCTGCAAGATATTACAAACGGGCGCAGTTTGTCGTGTATATTCTCTGGCGGACAAATGCCGGGCGGATGGCCTGCCACCAAGGGCTACGACGCGATTACTGGAGTAGGCGTGCCAAATAACTTTCAGAAGTTCATGGATGTTTTGGTCAATTATGCGTGACGGGTCGATAAAAAAGGTAGCAGAATAGAGCAGGCTGGGGAAAAGGAGGCATGGAAGACTGGCGTCTCTTTTCTAGTTTGTCTTGATTCAGTGCCATTATGTACTACTTGTGAGAGCAGTATGCTTACCTGCAGGGCCGCAAGTTGCGCGAGTACATTAGGTCCCCACACCTGCATTCGTCAAAATGATCTTGACTAACGCGAACATACTTGCGCAACAACCGCGAATATTCTTTGATAAATGATTATGTAAATGTAAAAGAGCCGCTCTTTCCGACCTGTTGGTTTTGTCGGTGTGTTCGTGGCCAATGAGTGAATGAAAATACTTTGTCTCAGGTTCTGGTACTTTTGCGCGCGAGAAGCGACATCCACGGACCACAGCCGTCCAACCAATGGGCAGCTGCCGAGAACATCCAATTCAAACGGCCAAGTGGAGTACATCTAGCCAATTAGAGACGTGTCTTGCCCGTTTACAGAGTCGGAGTAAGGTACTGTAGCGCGGTCTGGACATCAACGTGAAGCGCGTCCCAGCAGCACCTTGCCTAGGAAACGAATTATGTACATATCTTGCACAATACTCTGTACTACGAGCAGGGTTACACGACTCCTCTGCGTTTTGTGAACGTCTTTCCGGCTTCTGTCACTTTTCATCTTTCTGATCCCCTCATTTTTTACCACCCAAATTCTCCATACGTTTTTTTGGGGTCGTCCCTTACGAACGCGCGCGCGACTTTCCCTCACGACGCGTTGCATTGACTCCTATCGAACATCGTCGCGAAACGATCGGTCTTTGGTTGAATAAGAGGAGCGCACATCATGATTGGGGGGTTTGGGGGTACAGAAACGGATTATATCGCTGCTGTTTGAGGAGGGGAGTGAAGCGGGACGCGTTTGGGACTGGGTTCGTGCTTGCCTTTGGTTGGGAGTTAATGGGTTGGAAATTGGGACGGGTGCCTGAGGGATGAGAGGGATACAAAAAAAGAACACGAGAGCATCGGCTGAGCTTTATGGAACATTACAGAGCATCACGAAGCATTGCACGAGCATTGCGGGAGCATCACGAGATCATCGAGGCAACACCGACGGAGAATCGCAGCGAAACGGATAGAGCACCGCGAGGGTCTTCGAGCGTTACGGATCATTAACGAGCTCCGCCAAGATTGCGCGACAATCCGATCTAGCAAAAATGCCAACAGAGCACGTTGCGCCCGAGGCTGATGAGCAACTTGGCCAGGTAGCCAAGGCAATGCTCAAGGCGCGCAAGGTAGTCGTGGTGACTGGTGCTGGCATAAGCACCAATTCTGGCATTCCGGTATGGGCACCTAATTCCTACCTCTCGTTTGCGCCGCAGACATTCTCTGCTGCGTCCCCATCCTTTTCTTTCACGCTTTCATGCTTCTCCTTTAAAATGCACTCGCCTCGACTGTGCAAGAGCATATGCAGACCTCGTTGGCAGTGCCGAGCACATGGAAACTGACCGGCACGTAGGACTTCCGATCAGAGAATGGGCTGTATTCGCTCATCCAGGCCCAATTTGAGGCTGCGTCTCGACAGAACCGGCAGAGCGAACAGTCTGACGACGTACGAGAAACTGACAGGACGGGCCCGATGACGCGACAAGCCAAGAGGAGGAAATTATCTGAGGATGTCCTAAAAGAAGACGATCACAACTGCACGGCCGTTCCCGTCGACACAAGAAACGTCAGAGACACGATTGTGGTCGACATCGAGCCTACTTTGTCGAGGTTTCTGGGCACTTGTGACAAGCCCTGGTTGAAAAATGCGACAAACATGATGACTACGAGGTCCATAACGAGAGCAAATAACGTCGCCAAACGTCGCTCCGGTACGCCAGAACCAACAGAGACCACCCGCTTGCTAGCTGCCAAGCACACAATGACGTCTCCGCTGTTGTCCCCTTTCCCTGCCCCCTTCGACTCCTCTGTGTCCAGTTCACCGTCAGGAAGCAGTTCGAGGGATGGAAGAAGCACGGTTTCGTCATCGGCAACGTCCCCATCACCGCCATCATCACAGACCGATGGAGATGACCAGGAGCCGCCAGCAAGCCAAAGCTCCTCCTCCGGAAGTAAATCTACACTCCCTCATATGAAAGGAAGGGACCTTTTCGACGCCAACATCTGGTCAGACCCAGTCAGAACGTCAGTCTTTTACACATTTGCAACGTCGCTGCGGCAAAAAATAAAAACCGCGGAGCCCACAACGTCACATCGGTTCATACGTCACTTGCGAGATCGTGGGACCCTTGTCCGGTGCTACACCCAAAACATTGATCAGTTCGAGGAAAAGGTCGGGCTGTCGACCAGACTACAAGATGGACCAGGTCTACGGGCCCGATTTTCCAGACGGTCGACCGCCGCCACCACAAGCCAGCTCAGCCAACTGCCTGAGGAGGCATGTAGGGACTCAAAAGATCAGCAATCCACGCCGGAGTCCTCTCGCCAGCCAGCTGATTCCGCAACTAATTCAAGCGCCAGCAGCCAGCAATCCCAGGACGTGATAACAGACACGAGTGGTGATGGCTCAAGAGCAAGACGAAAGGGTGGTCTGAAACCACAGCTTCCACGGTCAGGCGTCGAGTGTGTATTTCTGCATGGATCCCTCCACCTCCTGCGCTGTTTTCTCTGCAGCAGAGTCTGCTCTTGGGATGAAAGTCGTGAGCTGGAGACTCTACTTGGACAGCAGCCTGAATGTCCTCACTGCGTTGGCGCCACAGTCGCTCGCGAGGAGCGCGGCAAACGTCCCCTCGGCGTGGGAAAGCTGCGTCCAGACATTGTGCTGTATGGTGAAGAACATCCGAGCTCGCACCTGATCAGCCCGATTGTGACGCATGACCTCACCCTATCGCCAGACATGCTGCTCATTCTGGGGACGAGCCTGCGGGTGCACGGCCTCAAAGTCATGGTTCGAGAATTCGCGAAAGCTGTTCACAGTAAGGGCGGGAAAGTCGTCTATGTGAATTTGACGGAGCCGCCGAAGAGTGTTTGGGGGGATATGATTGACTATTGGGTGCAGTGGGACTGCGATGCTTGGGTGGAGGATCTGCAGGTTAGGATACCGGGGCTTTGGCATGAACCGGAGGGTCCGAAGCAGAAGAAGAAGACAGATTGCAGTGGGACGTCTGAGGAGAGTGAGAAGGAGGATGAGGAGAACGAAAACGAGAAGGAGAAGGGGGCCGAGACGGACAAGAGTGCGGAGAACCATGACACAGAAGAGACCAATGGCATAGAAGAGAAGGAGAGAAAGGAGGAGAAGGACAAGAGAGAGAAGGAGGGGAACAAGGAAGTCAACGAGAAGAGGGTGAAAAAGGCCAAAACAACGAAGACAACGACAGAAAAGAAGGCCAAGCCACCCGCCGCGAACCCCGTGGCTATGCGCGACAGCAGAGTCACAGGAGCCTACTGGACGTGCAAGATTCTAGGCGAGCTGCATCGCATCACTGGGCATCCGGAAGAAAAAGCCGCAAAACCTCCTCGCTCATCCGCGTCGATTCGTCGGGCGTCTACATCCGCAACGAAGTCAACGTGTCCGACAGCACAACCTGGAGAATTGGAAACCTCTGGTACTGCCTCCGCCATCTCTACCTCTACCTCCACCATCCCCGCCATCACACGCCCCCAAGCCCCAAAGGCAAAGCCCAAACGATGCCGCAAATCTGCCCCGGGACAACTCGACCGACCCCGACCAACACGATCTCAGTCTCGGAATCCTACTCCCACTCCAACTCCCACCCGTAACGGCGACAGGTTCCGCCAAATCGAAGCAAGCTCGGATCCTCCCTCCCCTGTTATAGTTCTCGTCCCCCCAAAAAGCAGGACCGTCGCATCCGCGCCGCCCCCCAGCAGCGCGAGCTCCATCCTCGACTCCGTCAAGGAACATGCCCGCATCCGAAAGAGAAGAGTTATTGACGGCGAGGAAGTCCCAGCCCCCTCCGTCGGAACAAGACGCCCAGCCGCCAAAGCCAACGCCACGATGAGCGCGAAAGCCACCGCCACGATGAGCAGAAATGACCTCACCCTGGCGCCGATACAGTCGTCCTCTCGGTGGGCGCCGACTCATCTGCCTCCATTATATGGGAAGCCATGCGCGATGGAGCCACGTCATGAGCCGCCGTCGGGGCCTCTTAGCTCCTTGTCAACAAATGTCAGAGGAGGGGCAGCAACAACATCGGCGTCAGCGTCGGCATCGGCATCGATTAAGGTATTTGGCGAGCCTCATGCCTTTCACCACCGCGATGGGTTGGCTCATATGCTCCGGGAGGTACCAGAGTGGGCGCGCGAGCACATCTGGGCTGCGGACCTTGGAGATTGGAATAAGACGGGTGGTGCAGTGGACGGGGAGTCGGAATCGGGACGGGGGCAAGGAGGAGGAGGAGGAGGAGGAGGAGGAGGACAGGAGAGGGGAGGGAGGCTAAGGAATAGGTTTGGTGGGATGGTTGTGTCGGCTGTGTTGCCGGCTTGTGAGCGCGAGGGGGGAAGCTTGGAGGGCGAGTTGATGGACTGGGGGTCTAGTTGGAGGTGTAGAGAGTGAGGGTCCCGGGACGGAGCTGGTGATGTTACCTAAGACGGAGCTGGTGATGCTACCTAGACTCTAGTCTGCCGGGGGAGGGGGGGTCAAGTGAAGCAAGCGAAGGACGCGACTGTAGCTGCAGTTTATTAACGAGCGAGATGGATGGAGATGAGCATTTGCGGTCTGATTTGAATTAAAAAATTCCAACAATTTTACCCTATCCCTCGAGTCTGTCGATCTGCTACCTACCTACCTACTACCTACATAACCTACCTCCATGTTGGCCTGATTCCTCGGCCTCTCGCGGCTTTGGGTAGCGGGGCCGGCTTATAAAGCACCCACTCGTGACTCATGTCAGTTGTTGACGCAACGCTGCCAACAGCCGCACAAAGAGGGGTTGCAGCCCAACCTTGACTTATTTCTCTCCTCCATACATCTCCATCTCCATCCTCTCACGCGTGTTGTTCATTATACGATCGTTGCACCTGTGTCCTTCTTCCGTACTGCATCGTTTTCAGGTTTCGTGCGGCGTCACTCGAGGAAGAGGACCAACGTCCGGACGGAGGGCGTGCTCTCGTCGGGTTCCTGGGCCATCAGTTCGGTGGTAGTTAGAGGACTAAGACGGCGGAGATGGGCCTTCTTGAGGGGGAAGAGTTGGTTTTAAGGGGCAGGGGACAAGGAGGTGAGCCGAGATCTGAACCAGAGCCTGAGCTCAAACTCGAACATGTACAGGAACGTGCGCCAGATGGTGAGCCCGAAACAGAAGGTCAACTCGGACCTAGAAAAGAGCCAGAAGATAAACTAGAAGCCGAATCCGAACTCCTGCTAGAAACACCTCAGCAAGAAGTGCTGGCATTCGGGCGTGCGTGGAAGAGCAAATTTCTATTTGATCCGGCGTGGCGCAACTTGAATCACGGTGTGTTGGCCGTCTAAACCCTTTGCTTCCCCCTCTCCTACCTATATATATATATATATATATATATATATATACATATATATCTCTCTCTTACGCAACACTCATCGGTGCCCTGCACTCCTCAGGCTCCTTTGGCACATACCCGCTCTACATCCGCGACAAGCTTCGCGCGTACCAAGACCAAGCTGAAGCTCGACCCGACCATTTCATACGCTACGAGGAGCCCAAGCTGCTACACCGGTCGCGCGCAGCCGTGGCCAAGATCGTGAACGCTCCTCTCGACACCGTCGTCTTCGTGGGCAACGCCACCGAGGGCGTCAACACGGTGCTGCGCAATCTGCGATGGGACAGCCTGGAGAAGGGGGGTCAGAAAGATGTGATACTGAGCTTCTCGACTGTGTACGAGGCGTGCGGCAACGCGGCCGACTACATTGCCGAGTATTACGCCAGCAAGGTCGAGCACCGCACCATCGCGCTTGAGTATCCGGTCGAAGACACCGACGTGATAGCTGCGCTGCGAGGCGCTGCGACGCAGGTAGCGCGCGAGGGCAAGCGCGCGCGGCTGGCCATGATGGACGTGGTGACGTCGCGACCGGGCGTCGTGTTTCCGTGGGAAGCCGCAGTGCGCGTTTGTCGCGAGCTGGGTATTTTGTCGCTGGTCGACGGCGCGCAAGGTGTCGGCATGGTCCGTCTGGACCTGACCGCCGCAGATCCGGACTTCTTCGTCTCCAACTGCCACAAATGGTTGCTGGTGCCGCGCGGATGCGCTATGCTGTACACGCCGGCTCGCACCCAGTGTCTGCTGCGTACCGCGCTGGCCACGAGCCATGGCTACGTGCCGTTGTCCACCGCTCCGGCACCCCCTGGCTCCAAGAGCCGCTATGTCGCCAACTTTGAGTTTGTCGGCACGCGCGACAACGGGCCTTATCTTTGCGTGGCCGACGCCATTGCCTGGCGGGAGCGTGTTTGCGGCGGCGAGGAGAACATCCTGCGCTACCTGTGGGCGCTGAACAAGAAGGGCATCCGTATCGTCGCCCGCGCGCTGGGCACGATTCATCTCGACAACAAGACCGAGACGCTGGCCAACTGCGCCATGGGCAATGTCGCGCTGCCAATGCGGGTCGACGATGGAGACGCGTCAACTGCGCTAGATGCGGCGCCGAGTGCCGCCATAGCTGCTCCCGATGTGGTCGTGGCGCGCGAGAACGTGGCCCTCGTCGACAAGTGGATGCGCGAGAGGCTCTTTGACGATTACAAGACTTTCATGACGCTGTTTGTCATGCAGGATCGGTACTGGGTGCGTCTGAGTGCGCAGATCTATCTGGACGAGCAGGACTACGAGGCTGCGGGTGATATTTTGAAGGCGCTATGCGAAAGGATTCGCCGTCGGGAGTATTTGGATCCGCAGCCGGTTGAGTAGACAGACGTCCGGGAATTGAGGATCGAGGCCTTCATCGTTTCGATCGCAATGCAGGCAACCGTCGAGCGACAAGTCCGTACGCGCCGCACGCGCCATTCGCGCCGCGATTGTGGGTCCGAGGCGTTCCGAAGCGCCCCTTACCCCTGTCCGGGTCCACCCGCAACCGCCCTCTCTTCCCCGGTGGACCCACCCTTGCACCGCTTGATTTCCTGTTCGCGAAATCGATTGGCTGGGTATCCTCGATTCCTTGGGGAACAAGAGAAGAAATCGCATCGCCTGCCGCCGCCGCCGGAATATAAGAACAGACGATGCAGCGTATTGCATACAATCATGCGATTCTGGCAGTCCGATTGTCTCGGGTATCGTTGGCTGTTCTCCTTGCTCCGCACACAGTTGAAAAGTTATTCTGCTGGTTCGCTGTGCTGGACCTGCATACTGTCTATTTGTTGTTCCTGGCTTTTGTTCCCGGTCACCGTTTGCACTATTGCTGGGGCTGATGAGTGTTCCTTTCTTTCAGCACATAGAAGTCCTGTCCTGTTCCTTGGACTTGAACGAATGATATAGTTCCTAAATCCCATTTTCCCCTCTCTTCTTCTCCAGGTGCCTTGGGCTGTGGCATAAATACACGTATATATACTATACTTTTACTGCACTCCCTAGTATCGGCATCCTGGTGTGACTCGTGAGAGAGTCTCATTGTACAACAGGCGACTTTCCTAGACTATTGCCGTCTTCTACACAAAAATAACTTCAACACGTCTGCTGTATGCATGTGTTGTGAATCCAGCAACTTGCAAGACCCTCCTCCACGGCGCGATGCACCACCCCGCGCTGCTTTTCTTGTCTGCGGTCCTCCTGTCACTCACCTCCACCTCCCTCGCCGTGGCAGATATCCAGAAACGCTCCTTTTCTGTCGAGAGGGTCAGAAACCCCGCTTTTACGGGACATGATGGGCCCAAGGCGATGGTAAAGACGCATAGGAAGTTTCGCATGCCGCTCCCGCAGGGGCTATTGAATGCCATGGAAGCGCAGGAGAAGAAGAAGGCAGGGCGAGAGAGACGTGGAAAGCTGGTGGCGAGGCATCATCATCAGAGGGGGCTATTAGAAGATGCACTGCATGCGCTGGATGTGCTTGATCTAGAGCACAGCGGTAGCAGAGGCTCTCAAGATGGACCAGGTGATGAACCCCAGGATGAACACCACAGACACGGGAATCACTCCTCCAACGATGGACATGGCACACCGAACCCTCTCTCCGCCAGCGTGCCCGCCGTACCCGACCCAAATGACATGGAGTACCTCTCCCCCGTCACCATCGGCGGCCAAACCCTCCACCTCGACTTCGACACGGGCTCCTCAGACCTCTGGGTCTTCACCACGCACCTCGACTCAGCTACCACGGCCAACCACTGCGTATACAACGCATCCGCATCCCGCACCTTCAAGCCTCTCCCTGGAGCCTCCTTCCGAATCGCCTACGGGGACGGCTCCAGCGCCCAAGGCATCGTCGGGACCGACATCGTCGACGTAGGGGGCGCCTCTTTCGCGACCCAAGCCATTGAGCTCGCCACGTCTGTCTCGCAGCAGTTCGTCAACGATCAGGTCAGCGACGGCCTCCTCGGGCTGGCGTTCTCACAAATAAACTCAGTTCAGCCACAGAAGCAGACCACCTTTCTAGACAACATCAAAGCGACGCTCGCTGAGCCCGTTCTGACGGCTGATCTGAGAAAGGGAGCCCCCGGGACGTATACCTTTGGACGGATCGACTCGTCCCGGTACAGGGGCCCGCTGACCTGGATTCCCGTCAACACCACGAGGGGCTTCTGGCAGTTTGAAAGCGAGCGCTTCGCTGTGGGAGCGCATGTGGATGGGCTGGGGAACAGGTCGAACTTAGCCTTCAACTTGTCCACGTCGGGAGTTCAGGCCATTGCCGACACGGGCACCACGCTTATCCTGGCGGATGAAAAGGTCGTAAAGGGCTACTACGCGCAGGTACGGGGTGCGAGGAATGATACTCAGATGGGAGGGTTTACGTTTCCGTGTCAGGCTGAGTTGCCGGACTTGGAGCTGGATGTGGGCGGGGTGTACATGGCGGCGATTTCTGGGCGGGATGTGAATTTTGCGAATGTTGGCAATGGGAGTACGTTTTTCCTCTGTTTCTTCCTTTTTTTTGCCGTTTTAAAGACCGAGGGTAAAGAACATGATGAAATCTATAACTGACCACCCTTCATTAATTCTCGCAGCATGCTTTGGGGGTGTCCAGACAACACCGCCGGGACAATTGGCCATCTATGGGGACATCTTTTTCAAGTCCCAATTCGTGGTGTTTCATGCCGGCAACAACTCGCTGGGGATGGCGCCGCATGCATAGAGAAGCGAGTGATGGAATGGTGGGTGTGTTTGTTGGTGTGACAATAGGTACATAATACCAAGTGGGTTTGAAGAGGGAATGAAGAAATGGGAAACATGGAGAGAAATCACATCAACAAACCCAACACTATGGAAAATCTACTCCGTAATTCTTTTTTCTATGTCAAGTGCGCTGGATGCCGATCAGCTGATGGTCTCGGCTAACCCGCCCTTCTTTCCACGTGGAACCTGATTCTATGCGAACTGGAAGCTCCTGTGTTCAGGATCTCCCTCTGGGCCTCCTACGGTCCCTTCAGTCCACGCTATACCTCTAGGATCTCGGGCGGATGAGCCGCATTGTACCTACAATCCCCCATTAGTGCTTACTGCTGGCCAGCCGCCACAGGCCCACAGAACGACGACGAGCCTTGATGACCCGACGATGCGCGGTCTCGAAACTTTCGAGTTTGGCCAAAGGCTTGCCTTGCCAGTGAATGCGCACCTCCAGCCCGGTCCGACGCGCGGCATGACGTATACTTAACATGGTGACGCCATGGGCGAAGGGGCGAGGGGGCGAACCTAGGGGGCCAATCAACAGTCGACCTGACTCAGACAATCATTTCGCCAAGTTTTTCATGACTAAGCCATAGGGATTTGAGAGCCCTAGCCTTCGAGTGTAGTGTGCAGTACTCCGTACATAACGGTTGTATTTGTATGCATTGCGCCTTTTGTAGCATCTGTCCGACTCCTATGTATTTCTCGATTCGGCTAAAGGGCAATTTGGCCCCTCTCCGTGCCTCGTGAGCGCCGAGCGGCATGCAGTCTGAATCAACGCCGCGTCTGCCTTCGGGACTACTCAATTTTGAGGCAGTCAAAGGTCACAGGTGACGGGAAGACTTGAACCAGGGAGCGAATACTCCAAAGATGTAGAGATTGCAAAACTTGCTCGACTTTCAAGGACCAAGAGTAACACAGTCACAGTGTATGGCAGAGCATTAAAAAAAAATGATGTGGAAAGCATACACCTCTGCTGGGCGAGCATTAGCCCTGGCCCCTAACTAGGTAGTAACCGTACGACTGAAGTCGCAGGGCGTGAGTCCTGGGTCCAGCAAGGAAGCGCGAGTAATCAAATACTAAACATAATGAAATGTTGAGTAATTGTATTATTATCATGTATCAAAAGGGACACTGGACAGACGCAAGGAAGTTCGGAACTTGGAAGACATCGGTTTGGGTCGATTTGACACACGGCGCCATCCGTCGGCGAACATCCGTCGTTTGAGACAATTTTTGTCTAAAAACACACGGAGTTTACCATTGAAATTGTACGGACGTGGAAAGAGCGCCATGTTTCTGGGTGTGCCGTGTCGCAGGCGTGCTCTGATAATCAAGGGATCCGAGATCGTGACTGCTCGAGTTGTGTAACGTGTTCTATGTAGACGGACAGGCCGACAGACAAGTAGACAGGCAGCAGGTAGATAAACAAGCGTACAGACTACAATACATGTCACATGCTACGGATAGAGGGAATAGACATACAAAGCCCGGCGTAGACTTCGCCCAACTCCCCTTGGAGGACGATTTTCGGATTACACATCGTCAGAACAAGGTACATGGTGAGCGACAGCAAGACAGCCAGCTTCCTTTACAAGCAATCTTACTTCACAAGCGAAACCTACTTCTAGGTCCAATTTCTTTCCAAAGAGGAACTTGAAACTTTCTCACGAGTCACGCGCTCACTAGCACATTACATCACCATCGGCGGCTGCACCGTGCACACTGCACGTTCGGCACATACTCCATCTCGTTTCATTTACGTATATATGTATAAATATATACATATATATATATACGTGCACGCGCAGACTCAGTCGACTGAAACACGAAGCTATGCAACACAACCGCAAATCACAGACACCGCCGCACATACATGATACCAACAAAACAAGCCGTCTACCGTCATCTATCTCATGATACACAACAAGAGGGGGTCCACGGCTGATAGGCCCTAAAAGGAATAGAATAGAACACCCCCTCCACAACAATGTCCCGCCGCACATAACTTGTAAGTTTGCAACAACGTGTGTTCCCAAAAAAAAAAGAAAAAAGAAAAAGAAAATACGGTTGCCCAAAGGACGAAAAAAAAAAAAGACACACAAAAGTATCCAAAAAAAAACAAAAAACAGATTCACTTAAAAAAGGATTGAGCAAGAAGAGAAGAGCAACTAGGCCGACCCAAATGCATGAAAATCTCCCCCCTTTCTTTCTACAGTCTATGATGTTGATGATTCCATTCGAAGAAGAAGGGCTTCTTCACACAAAGATATGTGCATGTGTAGGCAGCGCTCCAGACGTCGGAAACCCAGGATGGCTCATGGGGTATATGAGCTTTAGTAGAGCTTCCTCGCAAAGTAACAGCAACGGACATGTACTTTTTTTTGTTGATCATTTTTCTTTCCGTTTTTTTTTCTTCTGTTCTTCCCTCTCTCTCTTTTTTTTCCTATTTTTTTTATAGAAACAGGCTTTCTTATTTTCAGGGGACCGCCGCGCTACGAGGGAACGGGACCATCTGTTCCGCACACGGTGATGGGTTCCGTGATGGAAGCCTCTGGGCCATGGCGCATCACGGAGACGGCTTGCGCGAAAAAGGAGTTTGTGCGGATGGTGGTGGCTCGGATCATGGCCTTTGTGGGGACGTGATCCGTCATGGCGATGCGGTTGACTTTGACGCGGAAGTCTTCGAGCATTTTATGGGCGGATTCGATGTGGGCTCTGTCGGCGGCCATGAGGAAGAGGTAGACGAGGAAGTTGCCGCAGAGGATGAGTTGGGAGCGGGCGTCTGGGAGGGGGGGGGGGGGTGAGGGGCGAAGAGTTAGCAGATATTGTGTGTGTATCTTGACGCGCGATTATATGCATGGTATACCCGCGGCATAACGCACACCAACATATATGTTGAACTGTGTACACGTGGTTCCATATGTGCCAGTGACAGTGGCAGAACAAAAAAAAAGGTGTTGAAACTTACGTCGTCCCCAGAAACCTCTGAAATCCCCCGGATTCACACTCGCGAAAAACTCGGTAAACTGCGCAAAGTCGGCCAGAGCAAAAGCAAACCACTGCCGCAGATTCGAGTCAGGCCGTGACTTGGCCGCCTTGGTAGCTGGGTGCATCAACGCGCGGTAGAGGAGAACTTTGGTGGCGTAGAAGGATAAATGCAGGGGGCCTATGTCATCCATGTTAGCGCATCTATTTCAGGGCCCTCGGGGGTTCTCGTTCATCCCTTGTTTTCCGTGTACAGGGGAGATAGAGGGGAAGAAGAACGCCACATGCAGGGGGGATAGGCGTGAAGCAAAAAAGGAGAAAGGAGAAAGGAGGAGGCAAGGACCACAGGAAGAGCGACTCACAGTTGTAGCACGAAACCATGGGATCTCTATTCTTAGGCACGACCAAACACGAAGGAATCATGTTGGGCCAGTTCTTTAACTTGTTGTGTATATCGGCGAGGCGCTCACGGGCGGCGATGCGGTCATAGGGATCCGACATTCGGGGGTTTACTTGGCTAAAAGGTCCGAGGATGTTAATAAAGCGTGTGCTTTTCATTTGCCATGACGAGTGGACAGGGGAGCAAGAGTGGCGCGTAAAACGTGAGAAAGATGGGGTGCGGGAGGAAGAAACCAGGATTTTCCAAAGCTCCCACCATTCTTCCATTTTCCATTTTGTCGTAGTCCATGACCGCTCAAAGAAAAGAAAAAAGAACAGGGAATGTCAAAAGCAAGGCATGGCAAAGCGAGGGGTATAAAAACAAGGGACAGGCAACCTACAATCCACAGTCCAGAACCGTCCTCAAACACCTCGAGACCTTGACATACTCCAAAAACCGCGCCCCAGACGCCACATCAAAGTACGCATTCTGCAAATCGATAATATACCGCAAATCATCCGGGACATCCTCATCGCAGCGCAGATCCTCAATGTCCACGGGCACGGTACTGAACGACGTTTCGCTAATATGAGGCGGATTCCCCAGCGAAATGGCCGCCCAGCAATCCGTCAAAAAGACAGACCACCAGAGTTTCTTGCGTAGCTTCTTCTCCACGGGTTCGAGGTTCCACTCCGAAGGGTCCTGATGTAGGCCGATGAGTTGTGCGCACGCAGTGGCCTGTGCGGCGAGGGTAAACGTCGAGGGCGCCTCCATGGCATCAATGGAAGGAGGTTGGACATGGATCAGCAGTAGACATGCCTGCACGACGAATAGATTCGGGTTCTCGATTTCTCGACGCAGCGCTCTGTGTGCCTGGTCGACGATTTCGTGTTGGTGCAGGGGGAAGGCATCGGCGGTCCGGATGGAGGGATCTTCGGTCCAGTAGACAGAGGCGAGGGCGTAGATGGCCCCGCGGAGACAGGCGGGGATAGACTTGCGGTTGCTTGCATAGCGGCGCAGAAAACGAACCTTGGATAGAAGAGGAAGAATGGGATGGACGTGGCGGAAGTAGAGTCGCACGAGGACATCGGCGTGGGGCCAGACTTTGGTTTCAATGGCGTCGGATGCCTCCTCCCGGGACATGTTTGTGTGTTTTGGATGCCCGAGAGACAGGAACAAAAAGTGCTGAGGCAGGTCATCGAGATCGGTGCCACCGCGATGGATTTGTACCACGTTGGCGTCCACGGTGGACATTTCGCTCAGGATGCCGTAGCTGAAGGCATCGAGCACAAAGGGATCCTGCTCGGCGGTGCTACCGAGGAAGTAGGTCGATCGTCCTGGGTTGTCCTCGAGGGTATACGATGCAGTGCTGCCGACGGAGGACTCGGGCGAGTTGAGCGCCGGCTGCACAATGTCCATGCTCATGACGGAGGAGTCGGGCTCGATCTTGATGTCGGCATCGCGGACGAAGCCGTCGAAGCTGCCGCTTTCGAAGCCATGTGACGAGTACACGGCAAAGGGGGGTTCATGACCACCATAATGCGAAGATGACGCGTACTGGCTGTTCGCCGCCGCCGCCGCCGCCGCTGCTGCTGCTGCTGCTGCTGCTGCTGCTGAAGTTGATCCTGTAGCCGCGACGGGAACAGGCGACGACGAGAGACCTCCAGCGCCGCCGGGACTTGACTGTGCCGTGTTGGGGCTTGTCCTCGCCTCGGCGTGGTCCCGACCGGCCCCTGACCCAGCAGGTGCGACGTAATCATAACCAGCGTATGTTCTAGCCAGTGCCGCCTCTCCTGCTGCGGTCGATTGGCAGGTTATGCCTCTGGTTCGGCAAAAGGAGCCTAGACGTCAATGATAGAAACGGGTCAGTCTCGCCGGGACAACGTTGTTTTACAAGATTTACAAGACCTGATACGACTGGACAAGACCAAAAGAAGAAAGATGAGGGGAGCGCGGGAAAAGAGGGAGGGGTAAATTGTAACGAGCTCATCAACCCCCATCAAAAAAGACACATCAAACCAGAAAATGCCTCGTCACGTCTTTATTCTGAGTCATGTGGCCACAGAGCTTTCATCCCAGAACGTGAGAAAAATAATCTGGACGGCACGGTCGGGCAAAGAAGCCAGATACATTTTTGTGTTTAATATATATGACCAAACATCAAGGAAAAAAATTATAAAAAAAAATTAGATAGAGACACACACACACTCACATGGAGGCTCCGTCGTGATGATACAGGCCGTCTTGCGACGACGACAAGCATCACAAGGACGACTCTTGCGACTTCTCCTTTCCCTGGGAACACCAAAGGTGCTCTGTATCACGAACTTGCGGGGGCGACCGTGGGCAGTAGCCGCCAGCGGTGGTTCAAAGCCGGCCTCCAAGCGCTGTTGATGCTGCTGTTGATGCTGCTGCTGCTGCTGCTGCTGCTGCTGCTCAGTAGCTGAGAGGCGATACGGACTCGGAACCGGCGCGGCATCGGGAGGTCCGGAGCTATCGCCGTCCATGGCCCGGTGACGTACGGCGAGATGCGGCTCGAGACAATGGGCGACACAGGCGCGTCAAACGTCGGCCTATGACTTGTCTGGATCGTGTGCGAATGTGTCTGGTGTCGGCGAACACATCGGCAAAGAGTTGACCGATGTTGTCCATCGAATGTGGTGCTGGGCCTTGTGCTGCCCAAACTGAGAAGAAGGGGGGGGGGGAGGGGTCGGCCCTCGCGTGCACACGCAGCAGTGAGCACGCGTGCCGCCTGGGGCCGAAGCGGAGATTGCCGGGATTTACCAGATTTTTTTTATTTGTCCCTTTATTTCGCAAGAAGTAACGGCTGAACTGGCCCTTTGAGCTTGTGCTTCTGCGGCTTTGCTTGTGTTGCGCTGGCTAGGGGGGGGTTTGTTTGGATTGCCGTTTGGGGCGGTCCGGTTTACCGCACTAGCCTCGTCTGGGCCTTTTCTTGGCTTTGGTTTCGTCTTTTCGCGGCGCTGTGACTCTGTGGCTAGTGGCCGGGGGTTTGGGGAAGCGGAACTGCCCCGTTGGTGCAACTGTTGGACGAAGTAAAGTGGCAAGCCGCTGAGCAGGGAAAGTTGGATCAACGCTGCGTCGCAATAATAAAGGCGCAGGAAAAGCCTAAAGGCGGAAAAGGCGCGGCAGGACAGGACAGGGTGTCAACGAATCGAGTGCGTCCGACGGGGTGGCGTAAGTCACGGGATCAAGGCAAAAGAGGCCACGAATGCGTGAATGGAGGGGGGTAGAGCAGAATAATATTAATAGAATGGAAGAATAATAATGGAACCTTGCAGCATGAATCGGTGCCGTACTTTGGGAAGAAAAGGCCAATGCTCCGTACAATGGAGCAAATCCAAATCTAGAATCTAGAATCTAGAATCTGGAATCGTGAATCCAGAATCAAAAAAAAAAAAGCCATGAGCGCAGGCACAGACGCAGAATACTACATTACTCCCACGCGGTCCCCTCTTCGCGTGGAGCACTTACCTACATATGGCGCATGCGACCTAACAAGCCACAACGGTCTAATTGTCTACTCCGTAGCATGGTAGTGATATGTAGCATCGGCATGGGGGAGAAAACCGTTTGACGGGGCCAACGATCGAACGACCAACAGCCGGTTTAGTGATTCAGGGCGGGTGGAATGGCGTGGTGCAGCAAATAGTCTGCCCTGACAAACTGTTTACGTTTACCTACGTGATTGATCGTACAGAGTATGTATGGTACGTCCATATACATAAATCACAGCCCGCACAAAAGCTACAAGAAGCCGGTAAGGATTCAGGAAGGAAGAAGGAAAAGTATGTCCCTATGTACCTACCTTATGAGGTACATACAGTATGTACCCGTGTATATACATACATATGTACATGATCGAAAAAGTTGGCCGAAGCTAGTGGACGCCACAGCCCCAAGCACCACACCGACCGGCGCATGCAAAGCGCGCACGTAATCCGTCCATGTGTTCTACTGTCCTACAGTCTACTCCGTAACTTCTGGAGGCTCTCAATTGGTACGTTGCCCATTCACAGTATTGTCAGCCTGTTTATTGGTTCATAGTTTATGTTCTCGCGGAACGTGAATGGTCCCTTCTCCCTCCGTCCCCTCCGAGTCTCCGACCCTAGCTAGCCTCCATTTAGGCTATACATAGCGCCCGTGGCTCAGTGGACTCAGTGGACTCAGTGGACTCAGTGGACTCAATGGATTCAGTGGATTCAGTGGACACAAGCGTCGATTTCGCGCCCCCGGCGTTCGATCTGCCCGTTGATGCTCGGAAAGTCAAAGACGACGTTTGTTTTGCTCCAGTTGGCTACCGAGCGTCTGGGATAGGCTTCAGCTCCATTTCACAACAGCTCCTCGGTACTGTAACCATTGCTCCAATAACTGCATGTCTCACTTGTACCTAAGTTGTGCCAGACGGACACTGGAATAACCCCGAAGGCCGCTGGAGCCCAACGCCAATTACAGGATACGTATGTACCTACTCCGTACCTACTCCGTGCCCAGAAGTCAGAACGGCATCCTTGACCCTAATCCTTATTCAACAGCGCGTAGGTAACTGCGCCTAGGTAGGAGCGCCAAGCAACATCCAGCAAATCTCCGACTTCGTATATTGTCTAGCCAGCCAGTATGTATGTACATAGCAGCTTAGCATCACTACCAAACAGCCCAACGAGTCAACGACCCCCTCTAAGCTCTTAGAGTCTTCACGTGACGCTTCTTCATCACCGACGAGGCTCCATCCGCGGATCGTCCCGGTTCTCGGCCGAGAGCAGCGCGTCTCGTCCACATGGCTATGTACGGAGTACATATGTATGGGTTCGTCCGGCTGCCTACACACGGCCTTCCATCGCCTCCATCAATAAGCGAGACAAGCCGACGGGCGACAATCGACAATCCAACCATCAGACAATCCAGCAAACCCACGCCATGCATGCAGTGTCTAAGCAGCGGGGGGGGGGGGGGGGGGGTTCTAGGCCATGTCGGTAGACGCCGCGGCGCCGGATGCCGAGCAGGCAGGTTTCATGCGTGCCTGCGTATGAGGCGCAGCCGTCTTGGATGCGACAAATCTCGCAGCGAGTGTGTTTGTTTAAGAATCGTGCATTGATGGAACACCCACATCCCGGCCGTCTTCATGGCCGAGGCTGATCGTGTGAGGAATGCTTGGATGGGCTAGAGGGATTAGGACCGATTTTGGTCTACTCAGTTTTGCCACCTTGTAACCATGACATTCCATTTCGCTAACCGTCATCAACTCACGGGGCTTGATTCTTTTTGCTTCTTTACAGACCTCCTTTATTTTCTGTTTCTTTTTTTTTCTTTTTCGTCACGAACTAGGTCAGCTAACGCGAGAAAAGGGGGCCCATCAAGGTACATTTGAGGGGGGCATGTCACAGGACGTCACGCTACCAAAAAAGCCAGCACATGGCACACAACTAGAACACCAAGACGAATTACGAAAGACAAGTCACGAATGTAAACAAGTAGAATAAGCACTGTATTCAGTCTGTGTGCAGAGTCGTTCATGATCAATATCGGCTAGCTGCAAAATCAGCGAGCCTTGCAACAGTATCCCAACATTCACACTAGCGAGCGACAGGACAAGAGCATCATGCAATGCTCTGTCTCTCTTCAACATTGGTCTCTTCTGAATTCTCCCTCGGCAACATTCCATGACTACCCTTACTCGGCATTCTGCTTGGCGCGGATGTCGTAAATCTTGAGCGCTTCCTCCGCAGCCTTGAGGCCGCTGAGAGCCATGGCACCAAAGGTAGGACCTTGAGTGAAAGAACGCACAAATTAGTATTAGTGAACGGGTCACAAAACATGTGATATATCATATGAGTCGAAGATGGAGGAAAGCTTACCCATGCGATTGGCTCCATCAACCTCCGAAAGCTCCATCCCACCCACGATAAGACCCGGAACAATCTCACGCGTGTTCTTCACAATAGCATCCTCCGCAGTATTCATATCCAGGCCGCGCATACCGCCCAGCTTCTCAATACGCTGCATGCTAACCAGACGCTTTACGCAAAACGCCCCCATGGGACCATCATGACCCGTCGTGGAAATGATAAGAGGGGCATTAATCGTGTTAGGATCCATGCAGGACTGATCATCGTGGTGCATCGACACCAATGTCCAGTTCGTAACCACACCCGCAATCCGCACACCCTCCTCACTAGGGCGCGTAATGAGATCCTCTACACACGTAGCATTGAACATCTTGATGTTAGGCATAGCAAGCACCTTGGACATGATGGTCGAGGTAAACAACGCCGCGTGCTTCACAACCACGTAGTTGCCCTCATCCTCATACGGCACCCCAATTTCCCGCAGGAACGCATCCGCAGGCTTGCGCATCACCATGGCTGAGAAGAGCTGTCCGCCCAGCCAGGCGCCACCGCCAGGAGACACGGATGCCTCGATGATGCAGATCTTGAGATCGGGACGGTGCTTGCCTAGCACGTATGCCGCGCTGAGGCCACAGGACCCGGCGCCGATGATGACAATGTCGGACTCGGCGTACGTGTCCAGGTCCTGGAAGTAGCGGCGTGTCATGGCCCGGGAGACTTGGCTCTCGCGGATGGGCGCAAAGGAAAAGTTGTCCCACTGGCCCATCATCTGCTCAATGGACTGGGTGTCTCGCGGGTACGTCTTTGGGCCGCTCAAGAGACTAGCCTTGACGGGGTTTGGTCTCGCCAGCTCGGCGATCTGGCGAGGGGGAGAAGTAGCAGCGGGGGGACTCATGTTGAATCTGCGCAAGTTAGGATGGGTGTCGCTACAGTGGTTTGGGGGGAGGGGGAAAGCATGATCCTTTCGCTGGTATTATCCAGATCAAGTTCAGGGCCGTATATTCTCAGCCACACCCCGCTGTTTACTTCTCGTCTCCCTGTCTGTGAACTCCTTTTACGCAGGCAGGAAAATGCTGTGTCGCGCAGATAGAGGCAAGGACACACACACAGACAGAGAGAGAGAGAGAGAGAGATCAACAAGCGGGGTGGGCACCGGCTCATGCAACAAACTTTACCTGAAGAGGTGTGATCATAGTTGGATATACCACCGCGTAAGGACGCCATGATTGCGGATGAGCCTCGGGGAGGTCATGTACCGGTTTCCTTTTCTTGGAAAGAAAAGATGAATGGCTGGGGATCTGCTTTTTGAAGGAGTTAGTTTGCTCTTTTAGTAACCTAAATCTGTTGTTTGGGGGGAGACGGAGGAGTAGCCCACAGATGGAGAGATATCTCGTAGTTGTATGGATGAGGATTGACTGCAAATAGATGAAGTCAACAGCGATGAGGCACGGTAATAACAAGATGAGAGAGGAAAAAAAGCTTTTTTTACGAGAGCTGGGATGAGGGGTTTTTATCTCCCTTCCGTCATGGCGGGGTAATGGAGCATTTCCCCAACGTCATGGAAAAT
Source organism: Claviceps capensis (assembly GCA_018360045.1). Taxonomy (NCBI): domain Eukaryota; kingdom Fungi; phylum Ascomycota; class Sordariomycetes; order Hypocreales; family Clavicipitaceae; genus Claviceps; species Claviceps capensis. Next base: position 66,422 of record SRPN01000033.1, on the reverse strand, counting down.
TTGACGAAAAACAAGAACCAGCCAACGGGATCAGGCTGAGCAGGTTCGAGGCCCAGGGTGTTGGTCCGGATGAATATGTGATTGGCATTTGGCATCGTGAAGAGGGGGAGACATCTTGGAAGTGGGGTTGAAGGGACTCCAGATTGGATGAATCTCGAGAACTGGAGGGGCCGACAAAAACAAAAACAAAAAAAAACATCAAGAGGTGGTGCTGCCGCCTGCGTGCATTCAACAGAGAACGAGAACAGTGGCAGGCCAATAAGATGATAAACAAAGAAAATAATCTTATTTCACGCGTCAACTAAGCCATGTATGTACCTGTACCTACCTGCATATCTCGAGTCCTTGACCGTCACGAAACACCAAACAAACACCACCATCCCATTGACTCCTCCGCAAAGTGTCACGCCGCAGCAACCTCTCGTACAGTCCGTACAAAACTCTCAGGATCATGCCCAAACCGCCCCAGAAATAAGCCATCCACGCCGTCCTTCAACCGCTCCCACAAGCCCGGCCCCGCGCTGCCCCCGTACACAATACGCGTAATGCCCTCCCTCTCTCGTATGCACTCAAGATGCCGAATACCTTCCACCACGCGCACCACATGCGATGCGCTCGCCGGATGCGCCGCGCCAATCGCCCATACGGGCTCGTATGCGATCGCGACTTCGGCATCTGACCTTACTTCCCGCAACGCACTCTCCACCTGAGAGCGACACTCCTCGACCGCCGCGCCGCCATCACCACCATCACCACCATCACCATCACCCTCGACCCTGGTCCGCTCCCCAACACAAATCAACGGCACCATGCCATTACGACTCACAGCCGCCGCCTTCTTCGCCACCACATCCTCATTCTCCCCAAACAACCGCCGCCGCTCCGCATGCCCGACCTCCACGATCTGCACCCCTAGCTCCCGCAGCACCCTTGGACTAACCTCTCCCGTGTACGCCCCTTGATCTTCCCAATGGCAGTTCTGCGCCCCGAGCCAGATCCCCAGGCCCGAGTTCTGTACCGCCTCCGCCATTTGTCCGAGGGCCACAAAATCGGGCATGAGGAAGATGTCCATGTGTGAGAGAGCCGAGGGGTCGATCTGCTTGTGAAGAAGATCGAGGAGGCTGCGTATGACGTTGCGAGATTGCAGAAGTGAAAAGTACATTTTGGTGGAGAGGCCGATGAGACGGCGGCGGGGTGGCGATGAGGCGGCCATCTTTGGGGGCACTTTTTCTCCCTCGTGTTGTGACTTTGTTTGGGCCGAATCTCGTTTCGCTAATTCGTATGACTGGCAGGTGCTGGTGCTGGACTTCTGTGTTTCGGCAAACTTCTCATGTCGAAATGTCAATCAAGGAGCACATGCGGTCGAAGAATGCTCAATGGCACAAATAACGAACAAGTAAAGTAGCAAATTACTAAATAAGGGGACGACGGTAAGCTTAACTTTGGAAGAAGCCATAAAAGCAGCAAAGTGAAAGGAGATGAACAAGTCGGATATGCTTAACCCACCTTGGAGACCTGGAGGCTTTATCCTGGCCGACTCTTCCACTGCTTGACGCGATTTCTTCTTTCGCCAGGTAAGGACTCAGCAGGCATCTCCTTTCGGATACTCTGTCATACGCACACAACAAACCTGAACTGGTGTGCCTATGTACATACACTGTACATACACTGTACATACCATGTACATACACTGTACATACCATGTACCTTGGTACATACATAGCGTGTACGCTATAAAGGTGCACGTTCATTGCGGGTCGATGTTGCCGGGCCGGTGAACATGATCGGAGAACCAGGCTTGCCGTTTTGGGAAAGCCGGTCACCGACTCGCGTGACAAGTCCGGTCCGGACCTTGGCCAAGGTCACTTATTCAAACGTCAGTGCTGAGGCTGCGGCCCCTAGCCCGACGGAGAACGTTCCGGCTTGTGGAGCACATGACGCCGTTTCTCACGTGGCGATAGCGTCAAGAATGGATACATACCACCATCACCATGTCAGGTTGAGTTGAGAACGAGCCTCTGGCAACGACATCAAGGAACAGATACCATCGCCATGTCAAGGTGATGAGGGCCATCATGATAAGAAAAGCAATGGCTCGCTATGGCTTGTGTGCCTCCTCTATGCATCCATCTTCCTTTCCATCCCATCCATCCCTCAGGAGCCAGTAGTCTAACTGTCCAAGTCCCCCTCTTCCAAATTCGTAATCTCACGCACCTTTTGCGCACTCGCACTCCCGCCATCAAACTCATATCCAAGCCACTCCCTCGCTAGCCGCCGCGCGAGCTCCAACCCGACAACACGCTCTCCCATGCACAGCACCTGCGCGTTATTGCTGAGTACGCTGCGCTCAACACTGAAGCTATCATGGGCCGTCACAGCCCGGATACCCCTGACCTTGTTGGCCGCAATAGCGACGCCTAGACCTGTTCCGCAGATGAGCAGCGCGCGATCAGCCTTGCCCTCTGCCACGAGCCGGGCCGCCGTCGCGGCGCGGAGAGGATAAGCCGTCTTGTCGGTTGGTTCGTTGGAGCCTACGTCAATGACTTGGGCGACGCGCGTGTCGGATTCGAAGTCGCGCTTGATGGCATCTTTGTACGACACACCGGCTTCCTGTGATGCCATTTGCGAGTTGATTAGTCAAAAGAAATGGCGCAGAAAGGGGCATTGGCAAGGGCGGAAAGAGGGAAGGGAAGGTCGACTTACATCGCAGCCCATGACGATTTTCCACGTCGGCGGCATGGTCGCACGAAGAGGAGACAGAATTATAGGTAGTTTTTACTGGGATGTAGAGGCAAGAAACTACGAAACGTAAAAATAGGTCAAAATAGTTATAAATTTTCTTTAGAAAGTCCTTGTAAGTTGTCAAGCAAAGCCGCAAGACGTAAAAAATAACAGCAAAGGAAATATGCCCGGGTTTTGCTTGTCCTCGAAGCGGCATGGACCACTTTGTGGTCGTGACCAACTTGAAGAAGCTCCCCCACCCGTTATTGGAAGATCGTCCCCCGCCGATGACACTTCTTCAACGGCAGCGGGATGAGAGCACACCAAACAGCATCTGGCTTGCCGGTTCCCGAAAGGCCCAAAACCTGACCAATCGGAGTCCGACAACCCCCAGCGCAGCCTGCAGAAAGAGTGTTTACTATTTATACCACCTCGAGAAAAGAGGGATCAGAAGAGGATGCTGAGTCTTGCTGACAAGACGATATAATCGGCCACGATATTGTTCGAAGGACAAAGAGGAAAGGAAGCAATGTAGGTAGCACACAGTACATATATCCTCCATACATGTCCCTCGCGTATCTTGTAGCTTGCTCCGACTCCGCGCTTTGGAGTGTGAGCTGATGCGTTCCGCGACAGGACCGCATTAAAGTGCATTGACCTACATAACCCGTGGAGACGGGAAACGACGGTCATCATCAGATCTGCAGAGATCCTTAGGCGATGCAGCGGTTCGCATTTGCCCAATGTGGTATTTCCGAGTTGTGGGGGGCCTATATGTAGCAATGCTCAGAGAGCAGACACTAGGTATCCAAGCAAGTACAACGAAGGTTGAAGAACTGGTGACTTTTTAGTCTGTGCTATGTCTATGACTCCATATACTCAGTACGTTCTCAAGATCAGAAGATCCTGGGCGAATTTCCATACACACTGATTGATATGCGTGCAGCGTTATCATGCACTCAATTCACACTCAGCCAAGGGGTTTACAGTCTACCCCATATGCACAAAGAGGGATTCTGAGGACGTGGAGTGATATTCCGCACGGACACAATCATACAACATGCAAGTGAGATCAGGACGAGGAGAGCCACGTCAAGTCTAGGGGAACCGTTCCGAACCGATTCAACACAGGACCTTACCGCAGATTCCGGAAACAATCAGGGCGCGCCACCTCTGATAAAGCAAGTTTCCGTGCGTTCGGTCGTCCTCATCTGGATCAAGTTATCAACGGGGGCATAACGGAAACTACGTATGAGTCATGACCCATGACTATGTAGTATGTACGCAATGGTAAGTACTCTGTATGTATTCTGTACCCCGTTTCATCTTCGCTGACCCTCATGATTCAACTTATCCATTCCTGCGTCGGCAAGTTGAAGCCAATCATTCTGCGTCAGCGCCGTAAATGCGATTAGGAGGAAGTCCCGCACGTTTTCCCACGCACAAAGGTCACGTACACACTTAACTTGATTTAACCCGTGATTCACTGCTGGAGTCAAGTTGGCTTGCTCTACTGCCGAGAGCGTGTTTCCTACAATGGGAAAGCGGCGACTGTGGCGGGTAGTCCGGACGTCTTCAACGGAGCTTTTAGTCTCGGTTTGCATTCGTGACATGTTGTAGAAACGGCAGGGAGGGGCCGACGATCCAGGGGACCGCCCCTCTGCCTGTAAACAGTAAAGAGGCTAAGAGCTGTTCAGGGATTAAGGACCAGTTTTGCGGGGGCTCTACTCTGTAGGTACGCTAAACAGCTTTTCAGCTTTCCAGCTTCAGCTTTGCCGCTCTGCAGCTCTGCAACTCTGCGGTGCGGCTTTGCAGGTCGGAGAAGATTGACAGCTATGGGCCATGCATGATGCCGCCATGCAAAACGGCTGGGCTGCTGATCTTTGACCGAAAAGCCATTCTGATACCTGAGCAAGCCGACACGTTGCCACCCTCCTCCAAGGACCAAAGCTTGCAAGCTCCTATGTAGGATCTCAAGCTCCGAGCCTGTGGGCTTCCCCGGCGTACCTCATCTTCATGGTTAGTGACTCTTTTCTTGCGTGGTTTTTGAAGGCAATCTGCGGCGAGATTTGTCTCTACTGTCCAGTGTCGAGTGCATAATACTCCAGTCACGAGGCTGCTGTTCTCGTGCTTTTCCATCTAGCTAGCTAACCCAGACATTCTCGTTTTGACCACAGAACCTCGCCCCGGATCATGTCGAAACGCCATCTCTTCAACTCGTCCGACGGCCTCGTCGACAAAGCCCTCAGAGGAATCATCGCCTACAACACCAGCCTGAGCCTGGATGAAGCCAATCGAGTCGTCTACGACAGCACCTACGATAGGAATAAAGTCAGCCTCATCGGCGGCGGTGGATCGGGCCACGAGCCAGCATGGACGGGCTATGTCGGCAGTAACATGCTCACGGCGTCGGTCCAGGGCGACATCTTTGCCAGTCCCAGCACCAAGCAGATCCTCGCGGGCATCGACGCCGTCCCCAGTGATAAGGGCACCATTCTCGTCATCACCAACTATACGGGCGACTGTCTGCATTTTGGGCTGGCAAAGGAAAAGGCCAACGCGCGGGGGCACAACTGCCGCATCGTCATCTGCGGAGACGATGTGTCTGTTGGCAGACAGCGCGGCAGCATGGTCGGGCGACGAGGCCTGGCTGGCCAGATTGGAGTCCTCAAGGTCATGGGCGGCGCTGCTGGTGTTGGGGGATCCCTCGACGAAGTTTACAAGCTCGGCGTTGCATTTTCGCAGCAGATCGTATCTATTGCTGCGACGCTGGACCATTGCCACGTCCCCGGCCGAACGGAACATGGCATGCTCGATGAGAACCAGGTCGAGATCGGGACCGGTCCTCACAACGAGCCTGGCTACAAGAAATTGTCCCCGGCGCCGTCGCCGCCCGAGCTCATCAAGAACCTCCTCGTGCACTGCTTAGACGAGAACGACCCGGAGCGCGCCTACGTCAAGTTTTCTCCCGGCGACGAGACGATCCTGCTCGTCAGTAACTTTGGCGGCATGTCGCATCTCGAGATGGGGGCTCTTGTCGACGAGCTGCTCGAACAGTTGGAGCAGCATTGGAAGTTGGAGCCCGTTCGCATCTGCGCCGGGTTCCTGGAAACGTCCCTCAACGCTCCTGCATTCTCGGTGTCTGTTATTAACCTGACTGCGGCGGCGAGAAACTGCAGCTACTCTGTCAACGAAATCAAGTCATTCTTTGATGTACGAACCAACACACATTGGGAGTCCATGGCCGGCTCACAGGCAACGAATCGACGCAGCCGAAAGGAGCAGCTTGACTGTCGCTCCAAGCAAGCGCAGCCCAAGTCCGTGGACGAAAGCCGCGACATGATAACCGATCCGGCCGTTCTCGAAGCCAAGCTCCGAAACGCTTGCCATCAGCTCGTAGAAGCCGAACCCGATCTCACAAAATGGGATACAGTCATGGGCGACGGAGACTGCGGCCAAACCCTCAAGACCGGCGCCACCAGCTTACTCGCCGCGCTGGACCATGGCCTTGCAAAATCCGGCTCCATCGTCAAGGTCCTACTTGAACTCGAGGACATTGTGGAGAGCAAAATGGGCGGCACGCTCGGCGGCATCCTTGGCATCTTCTTCGTCGCGCTTCGAAGCGCCTTCGAGAATAACATCACCACGACATCTTCACAGGACGCTGTTGCTCTCTGGGCCAAGTCTCTCGCCGCAGCGCTGGCTAGCTTGGCACAGTACACGCCCGCCAAGGTGGGCGATCGCACGGTGATGGATACGCTCATTCCCTTCGCGGCGGCTATGGACTCGTCTGGATTTGAGGAGGCGGTTCAGGCGGCTGTTCAAGGCGCCGAGACCACGAGAAAGATGAAGCCTAAGCTGGGGAGAGCGACGTATGTTGGCACGGGGGCCTCAGATTCTCAGAAGCTGCTGCCTCCTGATCCAGGTGCTTGGGGTGTCATGGTTGCCATTCGTGGTTTGCAGGGTACATCATGAGGAGGTCATGGACGAGATTAATGGCTATTTCAAAGCGTGGAAAGCGGAAGACTGTAGCAGCGCCTAGATTTTTTTCCATTTCTTGTTTTTTACTTCTTTTTTGCTCTAAATATGTGATGGGGAACGTATCCGTCAAGCCAGTGGCCGGTACTCTAATCATCTAAAGTTGAATCTGAATCACGCTCAGGCACGTCCCAAGTGCTCACGGCAAGTTGTGTTGAACAATGAATTTTCTCTACACTCGATAATTCGGTAGATTTCATACAAGGATGATGCAAGAAATCATCGAATCCTGACCCAGTGACTTCATTGATAACTCTCAACGAGGGCGTTCAATAATCCCAGTGTGTGACAACTTTCACCTTCAGTGATCAAAGAATTGTCTGGTCCACAAATATTCGTCGCAGCTGCCAGCAAGACTATGAGTAACAGCTACTCAGACTTGGCGCTTCAGAAATACGCTTCCCAGTCATGGAAGTGGGCAAAAAAATGGAAGACTATGGCGAAACTACATACCCACACCCACCCAATGATCGTGGCAATGGGCATCTTCCAGTAATCAGCCAGGCAAAAAAAAGGATCAGAGCTGGCTTTCGTATCGGCCCAACGTGATCCAATATCAATCAACCTGATTACGTGCCACTCTGCAGCTTGGACACGCCGCCACCGTGAAGCGTCTCGGCATGCATATCCGAGAGGCTCCTCTGCCAAGCTGCCAGCGGCACTGGTTGCGAGAATTTCATCATGGCATTACGAAGAGTAAAGTCTAAAGATGCCGTGATGGCGTCAAGCTGAGGGGGCTGTTTATATCTCCTTCACCGGTACTGTCTGACAGGCACGGAGAAAAACACCAATCTGGCAGCTCATCATGCTTGTGACTAAAGCCCAAAACGCTACTGTCCCTCAAATTGTGAGAGACCTGCAACACGAATAAGCCAAGCCTGTTCTATAAAAAGAAGTCGCAACAAGTTCACGAACAAATCAGGAGCGAAAATGGAAGAAAAAGAAGAAGTGTACGGAGTACGTCCACCAGCGACACAATCTCCCCCTGACCAAGGCGGCCACAACGCCCATTCTCCGCGCGTTGATCATTCGGTCAAGTCCCATGAAGCGCGAACCGCTTGGCACGCACAAGCCTCGCTGGCTCCAGTTATGAGGCTGAACAACAGCCCGTGGTTGAAACACGCATTCGTTGCAAGATAAGCAGAAGCAGAACCCGGCTAAAGGGAGTCTTGCATAAACCACCCCCCTCCATAGCAACTTGTACTCCCCGGAAGTTAGCTACGTACCGGTCAATAAGGTAGGTGAAGCCGTGAAGGAGTTCTGGAGAAGTCACGCCAACAAGATTACCCCAGCCCCCATATCCAATCGAATGCACGTATTTTTCTGCAGCTTTCACTGCCGGAACCTGAAGAAGTGTGTGGGAGACATCGTAGACAAATCTCCTCCCGCCGCGATCAGATTCAAAACATGTCTCTGATCGTGTTTACGAAACATTTTTTTGTCCTTGGTCTGTGGGCCGGATCGGACCCCCCCCCCCCCCCTTCCAGGCTCCCACTCCAGCCTCCAGGACAAAAGGAGAATCGACGGTAAAACAAACGTTTCCCATTCCGGATGGACATGGAGCAAGGGGGTTGGCCTACTCCGAATATGTTTTCTTTTGCACGATGCCCTTTTTGTTGCGAGTTATCATCCGAGGTGAACATCTGATTTGATCGGCTTCTATCTGCGGTATGGACAGAGTCACAGAAGGTCCGAATTTGACTAAATTAAAGCCCTGAAGCTGTAAGAACGCTCGAGGGGACAAGAGAACTGATGCATGGCCGATGGATATGGATTGGTGCGCCCGACTGGTGCCAACACAACACGCCATCCATTCCGACGCTCCCAACAGCCAATGCAATTCGTCCGACGAACGGCAAGCCACCATGTAGTCAGAAGTGTGTGTGCGACATAACTCGCGGTTCGCCCCGCTGGGTAGGTAAGGCGTTCTTGCCTGAGGTAAGTTGAGACTCGGGATGTTATGTAGCTCTACCTAGGTAGGTTGCATCTGGCGTCATGCTCCTCTGCTTTTTTTTTCTATGGAGCATTCTGCACGAAATTCCTGCAGTCTTCACCTGCTGCTGCTTCTGCTGCTGGTGAGTGTTTTCTTTTGGTATACCGCGCCCTCGTTTCGTGGTGTTATGATCTCGTGTCTAAGACAAAATGCGTCCCGCGTGCATATCGTCAAGCGGCAAAGCTCAGGAACCCAGAAAGGCCAGAAGAAGTACATGGAAGGCTAGAAAAGGACAAAGAACAAGTCCGACTTCAGTGGCAAGAATAAGCCGCTTCGGGTACCTTGGTAGGCTTGTAGGTATGTACTTACATGGGACTTGAGCGTAATAAGGGGGGAGTTGTCCAAATCGGTACACACAAATTACATATCAGGGCGCCTTTAGCCGGGGTAATGAACCAGAGGCTTCAGCTGAGGATTTGCACACACCCCCAGTGGAAATAAAATAAACAGCTTGTGAAACAGCTGGAAGCTACTACATACTGCTGGGGGGGGGGGGGGGGGGGCTCTTGTTCCGCGTCACAGTGCACATTGCAATTTGCAAAGGAGGTCTCCCGGATGGCAACTCTGTCTTTCTGCCACAGGCACCCGTGATTCTGCGCGACAACTCCGTGCGTTCATTATCCAGACCAGGTAGACGGACGAAGCCGTACGTGATATGCGCCTACTTCTGTCGACGGTCGTTGCTTACTTGGTGTGTAGGTCAATAAGTCTGTGTATATCTCGTAATCTAAAGCGCCAATGCGCGTTTGGCCTGCCTTTGTTGGCCCTCCGACGACGGCATGGAAAAGAACGACTCCGATCAATATAGTACAGGACGATTGTAACAGTTGGTTGTATGGATCGGTCTGTCGCTTCTGGTCCACATGGCACAAGGGCTTGTAGCGCAATCCGCCCCCGCGAAATGCTTGGAGCGCCTCAACTGAGAAACTGCATCAACTGTGCAGCATTCGAGATGAGGACTCGAGTAACCGGAACGCTTGAAATGGCAACTAGAGGCAGCTAGACATCCCGGATAGGCTACCGAGAAACAGTTGTGCCAATCGGCGATGTCTATACGCATGAGGCGGGCTTTAACAGGCTATCAGGGCGGTACTAATAGTTCCACAGCCCACTCCAACACACGAACGGGATCGATGTTTTTTTCGATGAGCAGCAACTCTTGGTTGGTTGCTGGGATGCACTGCCTGAACTTGTCAAAGCTGTAAGCTGTCAACTTGGTGTTGCCAGCCAAGCTCCGTACGAATGTACTACGCCGTTCGTTTCCGTGGAGCAAGCTCAACAGATGGCTCGCCTGTGTTCTCTGACGTTGCCTACTAAGACTAACACGCGCACCGCTGGGCTGAGGAAAGAAAGCCGGTGAATGTTTGGCCAGTGATCTGCATCCCCCGTCCACCAGCATCACGGGTCAGCATTCCCAGGAGGGGCAGGGAACAGGGGAAGACCAGGGGCGGGCAGGGACAGTCTACAGATGATGACAAATACCACACCTGACCAAGCCGCTCTGGTTCCGTGCATTGCATATGTGCAATATTGATGCACTTTGTATGCGCGGAGATGGGTCGGCCCATGTGGTCGTCGGTGCTGCCTACTCCGTCCGTTGATGGATCGGATCACCACATCATGGGCGGGCGGTGAGAGTGCTCTTGGCCTTCGTGCAATGATTAAGACGGCGCGTACTCCGTATGGAGTGTGTACAATGAATAGTCGCAATATTTGTGGCTGACGAAACCAGGCACCGGTATATTCCTTGTCCCTTACCCGTGGCAATTTCGCATGCTGAAAACCCTCAGAAGGAAACTAGACGCAAGTCGCTTCGCCAGACATTCGGTCCGTGGCCTATAGCTGAAGCGAACTCTCAACATCCGAAAGGCACAAAAGAGCCTCTCTAATATCGCACGCTTAGGAAAGTCGTCCTTCTTGATTGGTCTACTTTCCTCCCTTCCACAGGTAGGTGAGCTATTGTAATTTGTTGCCCGTTTTGGCGCCAAGCAGAGAGTCTAATAGGCATTGCTGCGTCGAGGCGTACGAAAAGTACTGTACTGCGCTGTGCTGCCATGAACACTTTGCAGAGTCACACTCTAGATACAGACCATTCTGACGTGGTGTGCAACTTATTTACTGCGCTTGGGCAGTTCGCTGCAGAGAGAGCAGCCCAACTGCGTCAGGAACCGGTTTCGGATCGGATCGTCATTCGTTCCACTACCAATGCACCTTAACAAGACCGGGCAGATGGAGTGCATGCGAAGTACTCTCTGTACTTGCCACTTGGTCCTTTCAAGCTCAAAGAAAAAAAGAAAAAAAACAGATTCTGCAAGAAGAGCGGTGCCCAACTTCCAAGTTGTCGCCAATCGCCAATGGACAGTATACTTTGGGGCACCAGAGGCCCCAACGCTTACTGGACTTTACCTTACTGGAGCTTTCAACTCGCGTAGGCATAATCCCGTATTCCTACTACACACAGAGGAAGGGCTCAAGTACACATTCGGTACCCCCCTGCCAATAGCTATACAGCGTTCAGTTGAGTGTAACACACCTCGCATATCCGCAGCAAGGATCATCCCAGTGCTCTGGGTAGCCTGGAACACACGTGAAAGAGGCAACATTGCGATTCGCTAAACGCGTAGACAATTTCGGGCCTGGTAAACACGAGACGGCATTGTGGCGACAGAGAAGGTCGCCGACAAAGACGAGTCGTAATGTGGCTTCCGTTCGTGTGTTCGGTGAGCCTCAGAATCACCCGCTTGGCCACGCGCGACCAACGAGGTGCTTCGTGCTACAATACCTTGACGTTAATTTGTTCGATTGTGTACAGATTGCAATGTGTTCTAATCTGTTCGACGTCAATGGCTTAAGAACGGTTCACATTACGTCGGCAAATCCAATACTGTCGGTCTTTGTAACATGCCCACGTTTCGGTTCGCCGATATAGACTCCCATGGGCCACCCTAAGCTCAGAACCGAGTATTGCCGCCGTCGACCAGATTGTTGATGGATATGTGACAGTTGTGGAATGTATGTACATACTGCACGTAGTCTGCTTCCAAGTTCCGCCTTGCCGGTGAGAAACACGAGGCCCACCTCTCAGAACTCGATGACGTGCCAAATATGAACGTCCTTCCGGAAAGCGAAAGCGTGTTGTCTGCCATGTACGTGGTACATATTCAGCAAACTGGTGTATTGGCCCTATTTGGCAATTAGAGAAACAAGCGACGGAGAGCAGGGCCGGGCAGGCACAGCCCTCGACAAATTTCGGCAGGCTTGCGCTAGTTCCATGCTTTCTTTTTCCTCTTATTTCTTTTTCCGCAAGCCGTGACGCAAAACCCCATTACGATGACTGTATGACAGCCTGAATATGAACTATTCAAGAACCCAAGCTAAGCATGGCAAGGCCAGATCCACCCGCCTGTTACAGGTACATGCCTTAGGTAGCCTGTAGGTACCTCTTGTCAGCGCGGCTGCTGTGGACTTGAGCCAAAATCCACTATGTATGTAAAGGGGGGCTGACTTCGAAGATAATGGTCCATCGCCCTGTCCAAGACTCCAAGGACCGGGCCAGGCTCCAGGCAAGCTTCGTATCGCTTGTTTGTATTGGCCCAAAAAGCGGCAGTTGACGTCATGAGCTACAAGTAGTGACTGCTCATCTGCTGAAGTGCGCGTGTCGCGATTGGCATTTCGTGCTCTTGATCTTGTCGATTGATTGCAATGCATTCAGCACTCGTACGCCTGGTAGGTTTGGTGAAGTAGGAGGCTTGAGATGCAAATAAACTTCCTTTTGTGACAAGTCGTAATCAGATCCCACAAGGTAGCTCAGTCGCAAGTCTGTAAGACGGCACTGCAGCAGGTATCTACAATGCTGTGGCAGAGGAGGTCATGAGGTTCTCAAAGCCGCCACTATAGTATTTGGTCGTGAACGTCCTACCTGGACACCGGTGTGACTGAGTCATGCATGGCGTTCAAGTGAGCAATCCTCTAGATCTGACGCATGATAAATGATGAAATTAATATCCTTCCATAGGCAAGAATTTTCATGGGAAATAGAAATCTTTGAATACACTTGAAGTGCTGAAGTGTTGTCAATTGAAGTGACAAGGCGTTTCGGGGCTTTAGTATCATAAGTGATTCTCGACGAGTCGACTCTCACTCCAGGTTGTTGACAAGTGACATCTTAGATAAGAAGCCTCTGATCTTCTTATTGGGCCTGCAGGCTGTACTTGTAGCGAGAGTGGCATTATTTGCGGCTGCTCGGAACCTTCAAGCCGTTAGCTCGTTGAGCGAACTTAAAGCCAGTTTACCCTAACACAGCAGCATTCTTTCATTGCTGATCCTTGGACCATCGAGTATGCACCGTCCAAGTCATGGTGTCATTATCTGTTGATGCACATTGCAAGTTGAAGCACTCGTGATACATCCGCTGATCCAGATACCAGACAAGCAAGGATTCGCCACTGCTACCAGGAATCAGGATAGACAATCGAAGTGTAGGCAGCGGGCCGCTGTTAGTGCCACAAGAGGTTTACTCCATACTGGAAATAATTTTCGAGTTACAAGCGCTCGTCTCTTTCAGCATCGAACACCGAGTTCTATTTCTTCGATCGTCTCGTCTCTTCAATCTTGTTAACTTGTCAAGCAAAAGGTAGCCCTCGTGTGCCACTGTGTGGATCGCGACCGAATTAGACATGGGATATTTAGAATTGCGGACTTCAAGGTGGACTTGTCTTACTCACTTTGAACAGCCGTGCTACTCAAACATTGAGCATCTCAGCATCAGGGTCGTTGTCTCACCGAATATCGAGAATAGCCGAACATACGGCAGCACACTTGCCATGTGAGATGTATGTGCCGGTATTTTCCTGAAACTAACTTCCGTATTTCTAGTTCGTCAAAAGCTTGCATTTTAAAAACGGGCCATGCGACAGAGGCTACAGTTTATAAGGCAGAGGCCGTACGGCATATTGCCGCAGGGACGGGACGGTGACCAGGATTATTGAGAGTTTTGCATTTCTGGATGAGCGTCACCAACGTGTTTGTCAAAATGATCGAGATGAATTGCCAGCTCCGCGCCTCCAATATCAACCCATAGAGTCATGGCACTGCTAGCTCAATATGTGCATGCCTCTGCATCTGCAACTGTCCGCGCGAGCTCATTTGAAGTCCTTCGTATGCTGTGCGCTAGTCGTCTTCATGATTATGTATTCTCTTAGATGGTCATGGCTTGCGTGATATTGGATCTCAAAAGCCAATGCTGAAGAGGCAAAGTCTTTTTGACTCGACAAACTATATCCGTTTCTTCAAAGTTCAAACGGGAGGTGTCCGACAGCAACACGAGAACCCGCGTATCTTTTAGGCTCTAGCTCATGCCGTTGGCGAAATTGCACAAATGACGATGCTTATTTCGGTTGACCAGAGAAATATGTAGTAGCCAAGTCACTTATGCTGCTGCTCATTCCAAAGCCCATACGCGTCGGGTTGCATACGGATACTTGTCGGATCAAGAAATCATGTATGTATGTGACTCCACAATGTGGCTTGACCCAGTGTGATGGGATCACCCGCGGATAGTTGTGCTACATGTCCCGGATTGGACAAAACTCTGCTATTCTTTATGCTGTGAAAGCTTGAGCAATGCCTACCTTCGTTTGTAAATGACCCATCTTCGACCCATAGAGAGAGCATGGCAAGCGAACCGCGAAGACGTGTCAAGACTACATCGCTCGTGCAACGGAAAGGCTCACATCCACGCTATGTGCTCGCTTAGAGCGGCCTCGCAAAGAAGACAAGACGCAGATTTTCTCTGCGTTTTGCGATTCTCATTGCCAATGCTGCGTCTCTGCGAGTAAACCCGTCTCGACTCTCGGCTGGCGGTGTCAGCCTCATCGCGGATGCAGTTCTTGGCTTGCGGCTTCCCCGCGATGATCCTTCGCTTCGTGAAGCAGAGGATCCGGGGGTTTGCAAAGATGTCTTCTCCGAGACTGTTGAGGGAGTGATCAGTTCCGACCTACACTCCGTATTCGTAGAAGCTCAGAGTTGCCCCAAACCTGTGGAGTCAAAGGAGGAGGATGTCAAGGCATAGAGGATGCAAACATTTTTGCCCGTATACGTATGTCTCGAGAAGATATTACTCCGTACTCCGTACATCGCCACGAAAAGACAATGTGCGGTCTTTGGGAATGGTGACGGAAAAAGAAGCTCAGAAGTTGACATACAGGCCCTCAATCATCCGGGCCCTCCTCTCCACTCAGTCATGTCTACGAATTACCCCGGCGAAAGAAAGGGCTCCATTTCCAAGGAGGTTTCGTAGAAAGCGCTTGTTCATACTGAGTATGTACAGTGGTGTAGATCTTGACGCAATGCGCGGTGAGGGAGAGGGGCCCGGCCAAGAGGCCTGTTGTACCTTGCATGACGCCAACACAGGGTCCGATCGCTGGCACATGTTCGCATTCGGCGCTCGTGACAAATATCCTGCCGATGCATTTAATTACAATCTTCTTTGTAATGCCGGAAACTGAGACCTTTGCAAGAAGACGGTGGGGTTGAGACGCTGACGGGGTAAATCACAAAGTACCTAGGCATGTGTAGGTTATTGTAGAATCACTGCCAAGGTGTTCGACTCCGATGCTCCACGGAACAATCGGAAAGAAAGCCGCGGCATCGAGCTCTGTAACTTCTGTCAACGTACCGTACCGCACCTACTCGGTACGTGTTCTCCGTAGTGCGTCTGTCGCAGGTAGCCTTTACCAAATTGGTGGTCAACAGCTCGTCAATACCCTGCATATGGAAACTCGAGCGAGATCGCCCTCGAGCGGGTGACGGCTGGCAAGGGTCTGGTGGTCAGTGTGGCCGCTCGCTCGCCAGGGGAAGTCGTCGCGTTGTCTGTCGCGAGCCATGCGTTTGCCGCTCGGCGGGAAGCGAGAGGCGTCCGGGCATCTTGTTTAACATTGCTGGTGGTTGCGGGGTACACTCAGGACTCAGGAGTCCAAGACTACCTAGGTAGGTAAGGATTCTACTGTATGTATGTAATGTAGGTATGTACCTAGCTCTTTCAGAGTCTCAGAGATCGACCCAAAATTTTCCCTGCACGGCGGGTACCGTCGCTTCCGCGTTGCCGCTTTATCCTCACCGCGTCGTTTCGCACACAAGAAAACCGCAGGACAGCTTTTATGGACCCGTGGTTCTGTGATCCGCTACTGCGGACCCGCGCTGGCTATTCGGCCGATAGATCTGCTAGAGGGCTTGGTTTCAATATTGTCCATGATATAGGTAGCGCAAGGGCACATGTGAGGCCTGGTACCTATGTACATACAAACCTAGTTTATTAAGTTGCAAGCAGCGCAGTGCATCGTAGTGCATCGCAGTGCATTGGCCGTATGTTGTTTATTCAACCACATAGACAAGAAGACGCGACGGAAGAAAAAGAGCATAGGGCTTGAACTTGCATTGCATTCGCCAGCTGTGGCGGCCGACAAACGTGGCTGACAGCTGGCAGCTGGTGGAATTTCACCAGTCTGGTCCAAAATCCAGATCGTCGGCAAAAACTTCCACAACACACCCACCCATATACACAACAAAACAATTTGTCGTCGAAATTTTATCAAAACAGGCCAGGCTGGGCGCCATTCCTGCTATGTGACACATAACTTCGACCTTGACGGAGGTCCGCTGTAGATCCGTTTCTGCAGGCGGAGATTGTGCGACAGTCGCGCCTGAACAGGTACCCTCGCCAGTAACTCCCCAGCGCATCCGGCTTTGCGGAAAACGTGTGTCTGGACTCTGACAATACATTCGGCTAAACTTCCAATATAGCATGCATTCATTCGGCAAGTGTCAGCCATTGACGTGTTGGCGGCACTTGACTCCGAAGTTCACCAATGCAACTGCGAAAGCATTAGGCTTCTAGCTTATCCGTATATCAAGAGCAATTGCCCGTGAAGATTTCACATGGTGGCAAACTATCATGACGTGCATCTCCTGAAGATCCCCTCGCGACTTCTTGATGACCCGGCAGTTTCCAACTGTGCGAAAATATTTCCAGAGGATTTTAGGTCACCATCCAATTGTATATTCAGTACGTACGTCCCATGCGCACACACCTAAAATGATACCTATTCTTTTTTTCCCATTTCGCACCAGCAAATGAATAATGCAAACTCATTTCTTACTATGTTCTTATAACAAATCGGATTGTGTTTAATAACCAAGGGAAATATTAAGGTGAGACATGCCTGCGTGTATGCACCCCACCGCTTGAACTGATGTCTTATTTCTCAGAAACCTACTGTCCGCATCTGCACGTACCTACCTTGCCGACTTGGCAAGTGGGACAGCCAAAGAACCCGGGGATTTAACTTTTCGGTATGTTTGTCTTTGCTTTAATCAAGCCATCTATTTCCTTCTTTCATCATGAAGTTTGTTTTCCGCTGTTCACAAGTATGCAACTGAGTGACATACGAGTCACATTTGAATGGAACTTCTTCAGCCTGCATGAATGCGTGGCACTTTATCTTGCTGGGCTGTGTCGCGGCAGCAGCAACTACGTGTTGATCTGGCTATTTGGTGCATGGTGAAGGACACATTGAATGCAAGCCGCATCATGCAAGAGTCCCTGCTGGCCAAGAGAAAAGCACGTAGCTGCTACGCGATGTTTGTTTGTACCTCACTATGGTCTCTTTTCAGCCAACTCATCTAAGTATGTAACTGGAAACGCGGTATCTGGAGACTGGAATTCGGGTCATCAATGATCAGGTGCCGGTCCCGACTCCTCACCAGATGAGTTGGGTGCGGGAGCTAGTCTGTATCGCTGATGGAATAACTGCCACCGCCACGGATCTTAGCTCGACATTTTTTTCATGGTTTCTACAGCGACATTTTCGGCCTGTTCAAGCTTACCAAGTCGTCGCCAATAAATCCGTCATCTTGACCATCAAAAATGGATGTGGGATTTCACTGGAATCAGCCATCTGCTTCGCAACACCTGTGCGTGTCGTGTCCGTCTTGTGCATACGCACATACTGAGTACGATTCGTAGGTACAACACCTCCTCCACGCACAGTTTTCCATTGAGCCTGGAGGAAGTGGGTCCTGCTTTTCTGCTTTTGAGACATTCCAACACCCGCCCGCCTCGTGGATCAGATCCATTCAGGCACCGCTCTTCCCGAGATACATACCGATTTTAGGTATTTCTCTTCGACACTTATCGGGCAGAGTCCTTCAGATGACGTCAGGAAATACATGCCAGCCATTAATATTATACACATCCTCTACGATCTATTTTCAATGGCCACATCGAGTTCCCAACCATCGCGCGACACTCGGAAAAGGCCTGTTGGAAAAGACAAATCACGAGACGGCCGTTCAATTCGTGCCCTTGCTTCAAGTCAGAGGAGAGAATCGAGCTTGTCGTCGACTCCACATTTCATCGCTTTGATCGGGCAGTCCAGGCCAGGAACGGCGCGGGACGGGCAGAGAAGCTTATTAGTGGCAGGAGTCTAATGCCTGCGACGAACAGACAGGAAGCCTCCTGGCCGAACCTGAGAGACTTAGGTAGCTCAGAGCTGAGATGACAGTGGATCTCCCAAGCAAATGGCAAGCTGCGCCACTCATCAACAACGTGTAATCATCAACGGGACCCGAACGTGTCAGCCCAACGCGTCCGGGTTTGATCAATGAAGTTGACCCCTGGACCCTTTCTCTGTTGTAACTTGTACGGAGTACTTGTAACTGCACGGACCGCCCCAGAATGGGCGTCGAGGCACAGACTAACCAAACCCTTGCAGCTAATAGCCGCCACGCCGATCTGGCGGCTTACATGGAACGACAAGATGTCAAAGCCTGCCTGCATGAACAAGTGCAAAATACATAGGCCAAGGCAGGCTGTATTTTCCTGTCGCCGATGCTGAATCACCATGATCAGATTGGCTGGTGCGGATCATGCAAGTGCGTTCTTTGTATCCAGCAGCGGCGGAGAATAGCAGATACTGCCGAGTATGGCGACAATGGGCTCACTTCAACGCGCCAACACGATTGAATTCCCATCTGTACAATGAACTGTTTGTTGGCGGTGCAGCTTGGTCTTGTCAGCAGCACAGCCGCCACCTCTTCATATCTAAGCCCGCTTGAGGCGGGCGGGAAATGCCGCTGCCACAGCACAACGCCAACGAGCGGGACTGTGATGGACAGATGAGAGGTTACGCCAAAAAAAACTCCCCATATTGATCAGGCAGAGTAACGGGCAGTACGAAGTACGAAATATGTAGAAAGACAACGCCCCGAAGATAGGACTTGGGCGACGGACATTGGAGACGCAGTCGCGCACATTAACATCCCCCAAAATATGCGAGCTGCGGCGGCAATGCGACCTCAACCATCTCTCTGCTCCAATTCCAATTGGGCGTCACGACCCCCGGTTCGGTCAGATTGCCCTTCGCCCGCTTCCCGGATATCCAGCAGCCCGCTTGCGCCAAGCAGCTAGCGTCGCGCACCCACCTCAGCTTGCCCATCGATCCACCTCGATCCACGTCCCGGTCCAGCTTCACTTCCTTCTCACAGCCTTCACAACATCCCCCCTACGCACGACTACATACTTACCCATCATCGCGCCTAGCATTGCCGCGTCTTGTGCGTCCGTTTCCGATTCCTTTCCTGGCCGTGCTTGACCACGCCAGGTGGACGGCGAGCTTAACCTTGTCCGTCTTGGCCGTCCGTCACCCACGACGCCGGACGGCACACACTTTCTGCGGTGCTCGGGCTGGCCCACCCTTGACCCAACCTCTCTCTGCCCAGACACTGGGACGGCAGTCGTCCATGTTACCGGCGCATCGACCAAATGGTAGGGTTGTTGCGAGCCAGCTGCCCGCCGCCCGCCGCCCGCCTCCCGCCTCCCTGAACGCCGCCGGACTGGGATCAAGCTGTCCCTGCTTATGCCCTGTTCCCAAGTAGGGATGGAGTGCTGCACGGGGAATATGGAGAACCTCAACGACTGTCGATTCTTGACATCACTTACACAGAAACTTCAAGGTGCGAGGGGACGGATTGCCAGCCAATTCCCCGTGGATCGTCATACAATGGCGCCGTAGTTCGGGTGCTAGCATCGTCCCTGAGCTTTCCGAGCTTGCCAGTCCATGTAGTACCGCGCATGTACGGAGCGCATCATCTGACGCCTCCTTGGTTCCGTACGAATAGGTAGAGCCGTGGACTCATGCCGTTGCGGAGGAAAGCAACGCCATTCTATACTCTTCCCCTCCTGGCGGACCACTTTTCATGACGTGGATCCAGCCAGCTTTGATGGCTCTACGGACCACGAACGGTATCTTGGGCCCCAGCCATTGGATCTACAGTACAATGGTATGTCGATGCACCGCCTGATGTCGAGCATACCTTTACACATGGGTCGTATCTTTGCTACCTATGTGTACCTGGTTCGCACCAGCCAGACTACGTATATATGTACATAGGTACTGCTAATGGTCATTTGTCCAACGGGCGGTTTCTGGCCGCCGTTTATCGGCGCACGCCCTCTTGAGGTCGGGGTATTTGCTCTCCAGTAGGAGGGCCACCCTACCCCTGTACAGACAAGCACTTTTCACACGAACGTGCACAAAAGCAAACCCAGGACCTCGGAAACTTACATCTGAGCGGCTCTTGAACGATGATGAGATGCTGCTCGGACAAGCCGGGTCCGCGGTTCATCCGCATCTTGGACCCCTGGGCCCTGGCTCACCTCTCAAGATACCCCTTCGATTTGTTTTGATGATATCTTGTATTTGGCTGGTTCGCTCATCAGCCTTTGCGCATCAAAAAGCACTAGTCTACCGAATTCATAGTTGTTGTTGGCTTCAGTTTAACAATTTGCCGATTGGAATTTCCTTGGCTTGCCGAGGGCGGAGCGGCTGCAAGACAGGATATCAACTTTCCGCGGGTATCTGCTGGACTGCTCCGACGCCATCTTGAGATTTTCCTGTCTGAAATTCCCACGCTCTCTGAACCTCTTCCGAGAGCTGTAAATTGCGCTGCTAAGCGATGATCAACTGTTCCTTTTATCTTCACTCAAGTCAAGCCTTTTAACAGTGCCGTCGTACCTACTATGTTTTGGGCAGACGTTGATGACGTGCGCAAGCCGGGTAACTTGGCGGTGGGCCGTTCCTAGAGCTCGAAATCCTGGATTGTTCTCTTCTTCACCCCATGCTTGCTTCTTGTGGTTTTGTTTACTTCCCTCTACACCCCACCCCCCTCCCCTTCCTTGTCCCCCTATCTTTTGCTTTTGTGGCGGCGGCTTTGCCATTTACATACCCGTTTACCACTACGTCTAACAGTATATATTACTAAGTAGTAAGCCTTAGACTCCTCTGTACCTGACCAAAACCAGTCCACCAAGGACCCTGTTTGTAGATGGTTGAGCATCACAAGGCTTGACGCAGGGCACAGTATCTCAACTTCCTGCATAAGCCATCTCAGTCTTCAAAAGAAATGTTTTTGCACCCAGTTCCTTCTCATCTTTCCATCATCTGGCACATACCCAAAACATCCCGAGACCTTGCAGCTCCTGAATCTCACCTCCATCAGACATCTCGCCCTTCATTCGAGCCAAATTTGGAACGAACATACACTCTGTCTGGTGCCTCAATCCACCAGTTCTGTCGATTGCAGTGTTCCGTTCCTAAAACCGCCTTATCAGTCTAGTGGATCTTGAATCGTCGCTCTCCTCATTACCATCCTCATTGCCGCTAGGCCGCCCTCGCCGAGAGCCTCATTTCCCTCCCTGCGACTGATTTGAAGTACATGTGGAGAACACATTCATCGTCTATCTATACGATCCGCTACTAGTAATTACAACGGCCGGCACAGCACGTCCGAATTGGTCCCCTTCAAGCAAGGGATGAAAGTGCCATGTTCGTGTAAGTCTCATCATGTCCAGGTCCACCCGGGTCCCAGGACTTTCCGCACGCTACTATTCTGAACGTGTTCCCATGAATGATTCCATTGGTATATGCTTGGTTTCTTGCAGTGGTGGTCAAGGTGCGGCCACACAATTGCTAACTCTTCTCAGGCACTAAGAGATCGACAAACAGCACACAAACAGTAGGTAAATGAGAAGAAAACAATGTTACTTACAAAACAACATCTTAACAAAGCCGGCAGCACAATCGTCAGGAGAATTTTAGTGTCACGGCAGCAGGAGAGACAGTGTTGCAGACGGCACTCTGTAGTACTCACTGCGAAACTGCTCCACGTTCCTCCCTTTGTACTCAGATTCCCGAAACCTGGCTTTCGCTGGAATTTACTCCCTCCCCTCATTATCTGCCATTTCCTTCAAAGGAAACAGTATTTTAATTGGTCAGTGTAACTTGCTTTTCACAGCCCTGAGAAGCAAGTCCAGCCCGAAAAAGAAGTAAACAACCCACCCTGGTACTCCAGGACGATCGTCTCTTCTTGGAATGCGAGTGTCTCTGCTCAGGATCGGGACTGCTGTTAGCCACTGCCAGGATCTCATCGTGCTGCCAGTAAGACGACCCCAGTCGGGCTGTTGTCTCACTCAAGTGCCCCCCCCCCCCCCCCCCCCTTTCTGAGAGGGGAAAGAAGTAACCCCCCCATGGGCGATTGACTGACAGGTCTCCGCAACATAGCAAAAGCATACACATTCACATTAAGGCCTGGGCTGTACGTTTATCAAATCTCCGAAAGAAATCCAGCGCTTTCCCGAACCAAAAGAAAGCCCCTCTCCTCACTGACTGAATAAGACCTCGACGAGACCTGGTTTGAAGAAAACTCACAACTACTTTTTCTACCCAAGACAGTGGTCGGAATTCTTTATCCATTATCCTCCTTTCTCTTGTCTCTTTCAACCTTGGACCAAAGCGATTCAAAGACCGCCCTTGACTGACAGCTTTATGTTTGCGGGCAAGTACCTAGTTCCCATCATACAAGCTTTTTCAAGTGAGTCGAGACCCTAGACCTTGTTCCAGCATTACCGTGTCGCCTTGAGTAGAGAGGCAGTTGCGCAGCTTCACTTGCGTCTTCTATTTCCCGCACTTGTCTTGCATTTCCCTCGGTCGCCTCTATTAGGAGCACCGTCAGAATCATGTCACAGATCCTAGTCCGGACTCCGATCCGCACGATACACTCCCAAGAATGCCACGGTCTAAACTGTACCTATTCTGCGACGATAGCTTTGCTACCCTTGGGACCCTGGAGACCAACTTTGATGTCTTACCATGGCACGAAACCACAAGATGAGTTGCTGACCAACTGTCAAAGTTAGTCGAGTTGAATCAAGATCAGCAAACCAACATTACTTGATCAGAACGACGGGATCGACTCGTCAGTAACTAACTACAAGCACCCTCGAGTACGAGGAAGCTGCATTAGCAGCAGAAACGGGCAGCGAGTGGTGGAGGTCGTTCTAAGAAGAATCGTTTCGCCCTTCGTTTTCGAAATGGCAGCCTACGGCAAATCTCCGCTGCCATCAGTGACTGGTGAGTCTAGAACCCTCACACTGGAACATAAACACGAGAAGTATATTTAGCTGTGCGTGCTGGCCGAAGTGTACCATACTCTGGACTAGTCAGAGAGCAAAGCGACAAGAAGGTCGATTGCGGAACACTGAAGCGGTGTCATCTCATGAAGACAACCTTCTTTCGACTTGATTTGTTTCACTTCTTGTTCTATCAAGCCTTTTCTTACAAGTTACTGGCAACTTCCCACCTGTCCTCGGGACAATCAGTTCTAACCTGGGTTCATGTTGGCAGGCTATGATGCGACTCGATACCAAGATGCAACATACGACCAATACCCGGCGCAAGGCTTTTCTGCACAACAAACCGACAAGTTCGCGCATCTCAATCAGCAGTCTTATGCCACGAATAATGCCGTTGCTCAATACATGCCGACAGGGCCAGCTGTTATTTCGTGCCATCCCATGACTGGCATGTTTGGCACAAAGGTCTATTTAAAAATTTCGTCACAATACGACTTATTTGCGATGTCTTCGCCTGTGCCGTATTTCTCAGTCTACTTTGGGTCAGAGAAAATCCCCGTCCAAGACATGGCCCGGGATGCACAGGATACCACTGTCTTCGTGTATTCGTGCAGTGCCGATGCTCCGCAGTTGATGGGTACGGGCAGTAGCGGGAACGACGTGCCTCTGGCATTTGTCGTCGAAGGCCCATCTGGAGAGGAGATGTCGCGGACGGGTGCCGGGTCGTTCCAGTATGTCGATGGGACTGGGGATGACATCGCGCGCGCGAACAAGCTGGCCAAACATGAGACCACAGCAGCTGGACAACAAGCTGACCAGGCGAGTGTATCTCCAAAAGGCGTGGAAAGCCATTTGCCACCGGAAGCAGCTACAAGTAGCTACGATTATCCTTCACATCAAGGCCAATACGCGAATGCGTTCTCTCACGGCAATAACGACATGATGGCCACGTATAGAACCGGCAGTTTCGTAGATGCGCAGTACAGACGGCCCACGCCATCGTGGAACGGGTTCGGTGGACCCCTAGGAGGTTCGAGGAATTCTCTGGATCACGCGTCGGCAATGAGCGGCGGACGACCGAGTTTGACGCCACTCCCGATGCCATCAACGGGAGGGAACGGGACTCCGCAACTTATCCGCACCAGCACCATCGCCAACGGGGTAGGAAGCAGCGCATACCACCCCATCTCCATGTACCCGACCAAGGCTATGTTGAAAATTAATGGAAAATTGGATAGCATGGCGGAGAACTGGACTCAGGAGGAATGGGACAACCGTCGGCGAATTGTCATGTTCCGCAAATCGCAAACAGGCTCGACGCTACAGACTAGCTTCATGGCCGTGCCCGTGCATGAACGACCGGCCAACAGTATTTGCATCTCATGCATTTGGTGGGCCGAAAAGCAAGAGTGCTATGTCACCTCGGTCGACACCATACTCTTGCTCGAGCAGCTGGTGGCAGCACCGAACCGATTTAGCGTCGAGGAGAAGAATCGCATCCGCCGTAATTTGGAAGGGTTTCATCCGCTCACGGTGTCAAAAGCCAAGGCCGACAGCGAGGACTTCTTCAAGGTGATTATGGGATTTCCCAACCCGAAGCCTCGCAACATCGAGAAGGATGTCAAGGTGTTCCCCTGGAAGATTCTCGAGCCAGCTCTGAAGAAAATCATTGGCAAGTACAGTGCCAGCCCGCACAGCTCACTCCCATCAAGCATCTTGATGAATCCAGTGGGCACGTCTCCCTATGCGCCGTTTCAAACGTCGCCTGGCCATCACGGTATGACATCGCAACACAGTCTGCCCTCTCAGCATGGAGATTGCCACGGCCAGTACTCGCTGCCTCCGAGCCACCACGACACGATTCCGTCTCCTCGATCTTTGTCAGGTTCTCAGCATGCCTGGGCGTCATCGTATGCTAGTGGCCCGGCATACGGACCAGCTTCACGCACACTTAGTCCGGCAGGCCGCCATGGTAGTCCGCATCAGGGGCAGCATGGGCCGCCCATGCGAGTCAACACGAACCCTTTGCCGGCCATGGCGACGTATGACTCGCGCAGTGTTTCTTCAACCTACAGCTCCAGTGGCTTACACACGCCCATCAGTCAACACCAGTCTTCTACTGCGACACCAACACGCTGGGAAAGCCAGTCTGGGCCCTACTCGGACGGTTATCCCAGTCTGGCGTCTCATCACCCGCCGGGCCCTTCGGCTTACAGTGCAGGTGGTTATGCAGAGGGATCCGCTCGTTCTTAGATGAGATGCTGTTCTTGTTTGTCACATGCAGGTAGGAAGCAAGCCGACTTGTGTCACAGCAACAGAAGGGGATGTCCAGCAGCCCAAGAAATCTTCACCGAGGACGGACTCTAGGCAATCTGACCGGGTGATTCAAAACTTCAGACTCGTAACGATAAGAGGAAAGAGGTCGTCCTGATCGCGACGGTAGACTCCAGCATGGCCACATTACGTGCACCTGCCTTGTGAGCATGGTCCACGGCGTGAATGAGAAGGGCATCATGTGGTGTTTGGAATGTGGAATGTTGTTGACCCGGTCAGTAACTGGTGGGCTGCCAATTACGTGTCGAGTCAACAAACCAATCACCGCGGCATGTCGCTTTCGTTATGATGGCAGCAGACCCGGCTTGTCATTCATCAATTCATGACCTCGTTGGACCGGCACACGCTCCTATCTGCTCTTGAGAGACAGCCAGGTCCAGTCACACCGACCCGTCTCTGGAGCAGCAAAACGCCACGGAGCGGTTCAAAATCTTTTCCTCATTCATCTTCGTTTTTTTTTTTTTGCGATATACCAACAGCTAGCTAACCTTACTTTGCTGGCACGTTTTCATATGGGAGTCATCGCTTGCCGCTGATACAAATACCTGATCCGCGCGACATGACAATTTCTTCGCCGTGGCTTGTTTTGCACTGCACATCTTTCGCTGATTGCATTAGCGTACTTGATGCGCTACAGAGTTGCGGTATCTTGTTCTGGCTTTGCTGCCGACCACGGCACAGAGCTACCTGGACTGTGGCCTACTTGATTGAGCTGTGCTTTCAGCGGTTTCGTGAAGATGAGGTAATATGCATTGCATGTGTATGAGCCTGGTCAGAAGCAACATCTTGATGTGCCCGATTGCAAGTGTCTAGACGGCCATTGCATTGCATCTTGGAAGACTATTTCAGACAAAAAATGACGTCGGCCGCAGGACCATCAGGCCGTTGAAGCCAGAAGCTCACTTTTCTTCCTCTTTTCCTTTATTCTGCTTTCGTTTTTTTCTTCGCTTTTCTCTCCTAATTACCCCATATCGGTTTATTTTTCGCGTCTGATATCTGATATCTGCGCGAGTAGGACGCACCATTGCCGCATTGTGCCAAAGAGAAGGAGTTGGGAATAACATGGCAAGGCGCGGCCTGCCAGTGTTGCCGAGGAGCACGGTGTTGAGGAAAATAAGTATTCTCAGGTTTTTCTTTGAGGGTTCTTTCTGGTTTATCTGATGTCTACTTTTGATTTTCTGTGAATTTTCTGCTATTTTCTAGGGGTTGCGCGAGCATGGCGGACCTGGGTCTAGTTAATTTGCTGGTCTTTTTGGGATAGGGCGCTACCCCGGACCTGGCAGTATATGGTGATGACGATACTAGCAAGCTGTTCATAATCTCGTACAGATTTTCAATACTCTTTCTCTAGACTGTAGACACTGGACCGGTTTTTTTTTGAGATTGTTCTTGCAGCGGATAAGCCACTCCGAACCAGGGGCCAGAGGCGAGTGATTCTATATCGATGGGGTTCTACCGAGTATAGCCAGGGCTTTTTGACTTTGTTCCGGTCCGAGGTGTATAGTATGAACTTTTATTACTCCGTGAGTCCATACCTCGTACTCCGTACAAGTGCTGCTGCATCATTCATGCGACGAAACTCCACCGACCGCTTGCTCCACCTCACCCACCTTCGTTTGGTCACATGTGGAATGCGAAGGGCGAAAATGGCGAAAATGGCGAAAATGGCGAAAATGGCGAAAATGGCGAAAATGGCGAAAATGGCAAAAATGGCAAAAATGGCGAAAGTGGCGGCCCAATTATCCTGCCGGCTGCAACGCCGAGTCCCTTCCCTCCCTGACCACTTTCTGCATTGAGCCAACCGTGACGGCGATAGCTCAACTCGTAAATAATTCAACAACAAAATCCTGCTTTGTCTGGTTTCACGTCGCAAGCCCCCCCTGCGGCCTCTGACCCGAATCCGACATGCTTCCGGCTCGTCTAGCCGTTCGCGCGGGGTTCCGAGTCGCATCTTCGGCTGTGTCGGGCATTCAATCTCGATTCCAGGCCCGCTCTGGAAGCTCCTGCTGCGGAAACCCTTTCCAGTTCCACCATCCAGTTTTATCGCCTGTGCCTCGTTCCGCGACCCCATCACCGCCATCACCGCCATCACCGCCATCTTCAACCTCACCATCGTCCTCTCCATCTCTCTCTGCATCGCCTTCCTCCAGACCAGCTGCATCAGTACATGTACATTCATTATCCTACAACTCGGCCACCATTACCTCTCCTCTTCAACAATCGCTCTTTCCAAGCTTCAAAATGCCCTCCTCGCCCACCATCACCACCATCATCACCCCCAAGGACGAGGACAACACCACCGCCGCGGCAGCCACTCCCCCTCCCCCTCCCCCAGCCGACCTCTCCAAATACCTCGCCCAGACACACGATCGCCTCTTTGAAAACAACCGCGCCTGGGCCGCCGCCAAAGCAACCAACGACCCCTCCTACTTCGCCAAGCTCTCCGCCGGCCAAACCCCCGAATACCTCTGGATCGGCTGCTCCGACTCGCGCATCCCCGCCGAGCAAATCACAGGCCTCGAGCCCGGCGAGGCTTTCATCCACCGCAACATTGCCAATCTCGTCTGCAACACAGACCTCAATGTCATGTCCGTCATCAACTACGCAGTCCGGCACCTGGGCGTCAAGCACATCATCGTCTGCGGACACTACGGCTGTGGGGGCGTCAAAGCCGCCATGACGCCCCAGGATCTTGGCCTGTTGAATCCCTGGTTGCGGAATATCCGCGATGTGTACCGGTTGCATGAGGAGGAGCTGGATGCGGTGCCGAGTGAGGCGGCGCGATATGATCGGCTGGTGGAGTTGAATGTGGAGGAGCAGTGTCGGAATATTATCAAGACGGCGGCGGTGCAGCAGAGTTATGCGCGGAACAGGTATCCGATTGTGCATGGGTGGGTGTTTGGGTTTCATGATGGGTTGTTGAAGGATTTGAAGATTGATTTTGAGGCCATGTTGCTTAAGGTGCAGAAGTTGTATAATTTGGCCGAGAGTTGAGGAGGAGTCGACTGCTGCTGAAGGGGGAGGGATTGGAAAGGTCCTACCCTATGTTTTGATGCTGAGAATGCGTGTGTATTTGTCTTCTTTTCTGTGTATTTCCCCTATGGTTTATGGTTTCTTTTTTTTTTTGAGTATCGATTTGCTTTGGATTGATAGTTATTTTGTCATTATATTAGATCCTACTTCATGCGCATTTGTATCTGTAGGCTTGGAATCCTGACATGTGAATTATCATGAGATGGCTTGCTGCTCATCATTACTCTCAAGTATTCAAAATCTTGGAATACATAGACGCTTCTAGCAATTACATTGTATCTCCTTGTTTTCGTTTCAAAAGATAAAAAAAGGAAAAAAACAAGTCCTCCTACATTGGTATACATGAATCTACACATGCTCCACCCCCTGCACAGGCGGTCCCTGCCAACCTCTTGAGGAACTATACCTAGACATGGACTCCCCCGTATCGCGCTTCGAAAATGACGCCCACGTCCGAAAACTCGACATGGACATGGTCTTGCGGAATCGCGGGCCCTGCACCTCATCAGGCGCGCCCTGGCCCCAAGCCTCTCCCCGACGCGGAAGCATCGCAGCCCGATCCTCGAGCAGACTGAAGCGCCGCTTCACGAATTTCCATGCCTCAATCCCAGCGACATAAACAGCCGTGAAGCCCACCGCGAGGGCCCATTCCCAGGAAATGCCCTTGTGTTTGAAGAACTTGGTGTTCAGCACCGGGATATACACAACCGGGAACACAGACAACGCCCCAAGAATAACTGACCAGAAGAGAAAGCGATTCGCATAGAGGTCTCTGCAGACACTCACCAGAGGCACCAACAACAGCCTCTGCAGCAAACCATTGCTCTCACACACTCTCTCTCCCTCTCTCTCTTCCTCTCCCTCACCCTCGTTATCCTCACCCGGGTTCAAGTCAAACATGGATCGGCGCAGACTCTTAAACTCCCACGCCGACACCAAAATCAGCCACGTCAACTCCGCAAATGTCGCCGCCCGCGCCCGAAACACAGCCTCACACCCATCCGAATACTCCGTATTGCAATCCTCCCCCAACGAGCCCCCATTCGCTCCATAAATGATAACACAAAACGTCGCCATCGTACATGCCCCCATCATGATTCCATACACCATCATATCCACGATAATCTGATTCGTAAACACCCCCCGGCGTTTATCCTGCGGCGCCTTCCGCATCACATCCCGCGCCGCATCCTCCCCCCCGAGCCCAAACGCCGGAAACGACGACGTCACCATGTTAATCCAGATAATCTGCAGCGGCGACACGGGGAATACGGAAAACCCCGACCCGTCGATGAAGCCGAGCCCCGCAATCAGGAGGATGACTTCCCCCACATTCGACGTAAGGAGGTGGAGGACGAATTTCTGGATATTGTCAAACATGCGGCGTCCTTCGCGGATGGCTGCCACGATGGAATTGAATTGATCATCCGTGAGCACGATTTTGGAAGCTGATTTGGCCACGTCGGAACCGGAGCCCATGGCGATGCCTACGTCTGCGCGGGATAGTGAGGGTGCGTCGTTGACGCCATCGCCCGTCATGGCCATGAAGGCGCCGCGGCGGCGGAGCGCTTCAATCATGCGGGTTTTTGTGTCGGGGGCGCAGCGGGCGATGACGTGGGGGAGTTCCTCGAGGGCGTCGATTTCGGCGTCGGTCATCTTGTCAAAGTCGGTGGCTTTTTGGACAATGGAGCGGGCGACTGCGTCGGGGAGCACGCCTAGGTTTCTCGGGAGGATGCCGACTTCCTTGGCGATCGCTTTGGCTGTTTCGGGGTGGTCTCCTGTGAGCATGTGTACTTTGATGCCGGCGCGGGAGCACTCGCCGATTGAGGGCCTGGTTTCGCGACGGGGCGGGTCGTAGATGCCTGCGAGGCCGACTAGGATGAGGCCCTCTTCGACGTCTTTGCGGAGGGCGTCGTCTTGGCCGGCTGTCGAAGCGGACTTGCTGTGGAGGGGAGCCGAGAAGTGGCCTTTCCAGGGACGGTATGCGATGGCGAGGACGCGCTGGCCCTGGAAGGCGAGGGTATTCATCTGTTGCAGGACATTTTCTTTGAGCGCGTCCGAAATGGGCTGTTGGTCGACGCCGGTGCCAATGTGGGAGCATAGATCGAGGACGCGCTCGACGGCGCCTTTGGTGAAGACCATGCTGTTGGACGTGTCTATGATGGAGGAGGAGGAGGACGAGGAGGAGGACGACGACGACGAAGAAGGGCTGCTTACGCCTTGAGGCGCATCGTAGATGACCGACATGCGCTTAATGGAGCTGTCAAAGGGAAACTCAGCCAGCTGCTTCCAGCCCTTGCTCTCGAGCGTCTTCTTGCCCTGGTTGAAACGATGGGCAAACACCTGCAGAGCAATCTCGGTCGGTTCCCCCGTCGTCTGCCACTTGTCGTCCTCGTCGTCGTACCGCACCGTCGCGAGGTTACAGAGCGCGGCCGAAAGCAGGAATGCCTCGAGCTGGTCCGTCATTTCCGTCTCCGACTGCTTCAATTCCTCGTGCTGTGCGGGAGGAGCCTTTGCGTTCAGTTTCGCCTCGGGCACGTCAAACTTGAGAACCGCCGCGCTGCGCTCGTTGTCGTAGTCGCGCTGCGGCTCTTCCCTGTCCTTGACGGCGCCCGACTCGGCCGCACGAGGGACTTCGGTTTGCAGAGAGTGGCTGACTCGGCCCTTTGTGGGATCGTTGGGCTTCTGCGAATCGTGCACCGTGTACATGTGCGAGAATGGGATCCATGCCTGACGCACAATCATGGCGCCCTCGGTCAGGGTGCCCGTCTTGTCGGAGCAGATATTGGTGACGCCGCCAAGGGCTTCGAGGGCTGAGAGGTCGCGGACAACCACGTTGGCCTTGCGCATGACGGTGACGGCGACGACCATCGTGATTGTTAAGACGCTACACGGCCATCGTTAGCAATTATAGTCCAGCATTGATACAATGTACTCATTGCAGATGGCCGAATCAACTGAAATGAAACAAGATGACTCAATCATTCAAGTTGGAAGGGGAATTCGAGTGGAAGATGGAATATAACGAAATGAATTTTTCAAAGGAAAAAAAAACACAAGGGCAGTGCACTTACGCAACCAGCGACTCTGGAATAATCGCAATCCCCAGCGACGTCGCATAAATAATTACCTCATTTCTCAAATCAAATCGATTCACCCCAAACACAACCAAGGCCAAAACCACTGCACATCCAAACAAGACATACGCCAGCGCCGACAACTTGCGCTGCAGCGGCGTCCCCTCCGTCAGGCCCAGAAACTTGCCCACCAAGTCATACGTGCGCTTCGCCAACCCCACAATGGGCTGCTTCTTGCCATGCTTGCGCCAGTTCATGGATCGGCCCTCCTTGCGGTGCTTCTTGGACGTAGAGGCAGCAATCTTGCCCACTTCAGTGCGCATACCCGTCGCGGTGACGATGCCGCGGCCGCGACCCTTGCGGACGACAGTGGTGGCATAGGCCATGTTGATGCGGTCGCCGATGCCGACTTCCTGCTCTGTGGTGGCGGGCTTTTCGGTGCCGGGGGCGAGAATCGCGTTGTCGGTGGATTTTTCGACGGGGATGGACTCGCCGGTGAGTTGGCCTTCTTCGCAGGCGAGGTTCATGGCTTCGAACATGCGGAGGTCGGCGGGGACGGTGTCGCCCATTTTGAGGAGGACGATATCTCCGGGGACGACGTCGGGGCTGTAGTCATGGTGTAAGTGAGCCGCTTTGAATATGAGGTTTGTATATGGATGTGTGTGTCGAATTGTGTACGTTGATCGGTCATGGCTGGTCATTTCGTCGGCGCAACGTGTCATGGAGTCAAATATGCATTTATAGAAGGGGGGGGGGACCTACTTGGAAATCACTTGGGTCTTGCCATCTCGAAGAACCATGGCACTCGGTGAAGATAACGCCCGCAGCGCATCCATGCGCTTTTCCGCGCGGTACTCCTGCCAGAAGCCAATCGTGACGTTCAGAACAATGACAAATACCAGCACGCCGCCCTCAATGTAATCCTTGATGCCGAAGCTCAGTGCCATGGCCAGCGCCAGGACAATAATCATGGCATTGAGGACTTGCTTCGTCAGGATCTTGTACCACGGGACGCCCTCGCCCACATCGAGCTCATTGCGAGGATACGTCTGCTGCAGCTCATTAACCTGCGCAGTCGTCAGGCCTGTCTCGAGATTCGTGTGCAGAGCCTTGGCCGTGTCCTCTGCAGAGAGGAGGAACGGGTGTTTTGGAAAAATTTCCGCCGCCATGGTCGAAAAGGGCGTCAGCGAGGGTGGCCTTTAGTGAGGCGGCTCGGATAGGGAGCATAGAGGATGTAACGGCCGAAGGTGTTTCATAGACGATATGGCACTGAAGCCAAAGAAAAGTGTAAATGTAGGTGATGCCAGCAACGAATTCAGGTCTATCCCAATAATAAGACGAGTCCAGCTTTTGAGATGCCGCGTTTACGATCGATGATCTTTGGGAGAAACTTGGGTAAACTTAACAAGCCTCGAGAGTCGACACTTTATCTTGCAAATGGCAAACACAAAAAAGGGGGCAACACTACTACCTTATAAGTAGTAGCGAGATCTCGACTGCAACCTTCCCCCAACGCCTCGCAAGATGTCGAAATCCCCAAGCATCACCAACATTACGAATCGCCCAATCAAGGAGACGTTCCCCGGATCATCCACTGCCAAGACGACCTCAAGGTGTGTGGCTTATACAAACTGTTGACAGATGACCTGCACCAACGCAGACGTACTCGCCGTGAAGCCATCTCGAAAGCGTAACTGAGATAAAGTAAACGCTTGGCACGCTTGACACGCTTGGCAACCACACACGCACCGATAAACTCAAACTTGGCACTTTTCGAGATGGCGAGTCAGGAGCCGCGAAACGGCTGGGTTAAGGTTTGTGATGGCGGTCGCCCGATCGACCCATGTGGAAGCAAGGCATTGGTAGGTCGGGGTGAAGTTGGGGTGCCAAGAAACCGTTTGGTCCAGTAGGTAGATCTAGAGATGAACTAGCAGGGGAGAGGCGTTGGATGTGGTGTGAGGCGATGCAGCCTTGCCATCTGCAGTGCGTCGTCCGCGTGTGTAAATTTTCCCAGTACGGTGGTTGCCAAGAGTATGCAATAAGGTATGTAGGACTTCGCCTTGCGGTCGACGGGGTTGCGTGGCGCTTGGTCGTGGCTCCATGGTGTGATTTTGAGGTTTCTTGGCAACGCGCGGCTGAACGACCAGTCAGATTGGAGCATGTGCAGTTGCAAGGCGCTGCATCAATATGGCTTCGCTTGGTGCGGGCTTCTTTTGAGGGATAGCAGAGGAGGCGAGGGCCGTTTGGGTGAATGGCGCGTCACAGAATGATGTGTTATGTTTGTACTCCGTAGGTAAAGAAAAGCACATCATGCCAGATTGTACCTGCGGGTTGGCGAAGAAAGCACGTGAAGGCTGCAGCAGATTGGGGTCGGGACTCGGGACTCGGGACTCGGGAGCGGGAGAGTGGGTCCACCCACGTGCACAGTAGGTACGCACAGTACGTACAAGTGCGATGATTGAAGCAAACAGATTAGATCTAATATTATGTAACCTTGAATGAGAATATGTAACTAAAATTGCATGGTCGTAAACACATTAAAATACAGTTGGCAAAATGTTCTTGGCAGAAAATTATAGCCAATGGCGATTCCAGGGCTGAGGGACCACTGGACTGACACATCGTCGGGAACCGTCTCGTCTCATCTCGTCTGATCAGTGATGGCGACTTGGCACCCATAAGTCACACTGTTCCATAGCGCTATGGGCTTCAGCCCTCAGCCTTGGCCCTTTGCCGCTCCTACACGAGTCCACGACTGGCATGGCAATTGGGACCCTGGCCCCTGGGAGCAACAGACAGAGTCAGACTCCAAGGACAATTATTAGTGCCGCGACTCTTGACTCTTGAGTCTTCATGCCTCTACTGCATTAGCGCATGTTGGCGTGCGTCGCATTTGAGGCAATTGCGAGCCGCGACTGTAAAGCCGCTGAAGCCAGAGACGTCAAAGTACATACAACCACAGATATGTATCCAAGACGTCTCCGGCCCGTTGGCGCGCAAACATCGTCTATCCACACTTGTCGAGAAAAAGTCGGCGCTCGCTTGTCAACAACAACTGCTTCACTCGTTGTAAGATCTGCCTCACAGCAAGGCGGCGAGGACACACGCAACCGTGCCAAAGACGGCCCCGACTCCCCAATTCGAAAGGATCACTCCGACGCTATCAGGATTCACGCCAGTGGCCGCGAGACCGGTATACCATGATCCGATATCCGTTAGCTGGCCGTCCTTATTGAGAAAGGCAGCATTAGGTCCGACGTTGGCCACCGAGGAGCGAAACGCGCCAAAGTAGGAATAGCGGCCGACGTAGTCGAGCCTGTCAAGGTAATCGGCTGATTGGTTATAATAGATTTGCGAGTTCAACAGGCCCTGGTGCGCATAAGCATACTCTGTGACCCAAATCTCGGCATTAGGCCAGCTATAAATGGCACGTGGACCCGATCAGTCAAATGGTCCAGCTGTGCATAGTCATACACGCGAGGAAGTAGGTGTACGGTAAAAAGAATTACTGCTGAGGTGATACGCCGCTGGAGTCATCTGGCATGGGTAAAAAAAACTCACGTCTTTTTGCGCTCGCCAATGTGCGAAGCCAGGCCTTCAAAATTGTCGTACCAATGTATCGGCAGAAAATCCCAGGTGCAGTTCTTGGTTTCGCCAGACGTGCTAATCAGCTCTGAGCAGTTACCCAGGAATTGCTTCAACCACGGTAAACTTCCCCAACCACCCGTACACGCCGGAAGGCCCAGCTTCACTCCCATGCGGCCGAGCGGCTCAAAGTTGGCGACCCATGCCTGCGCCGCGTCCGCAGGTTGCACGTTGCTGCCGCCGACTGCTGACGTCGCGTCCGGCTCGTTAAAGCCCATGACATGCGTGATGTTGGTTCCGCTGTTAATCAGCGCCTTGACGTCGTGCAGAAACTTGGTGTCGCTGGCATCGGAGCCGACTCCCCACATCATGGGCACGAACTCGAAGCGCTCCTGCGAGAGCCCCGCGTATGCTATCGACGGCAGACTCTGATAATTGTAGTACCAGGTGAGGTCGCTGCCGGATTGCACCCAGATCTTGTTATCGTTGGGATAGTTCGAATTGGGCACGAAGCAAAGCCCGCGCTTATGATTCGCGGATGCGGAGCCGAGAGCCGCCAACGACGCGACAAGCGCAATGCGCAAAGGGGTCTTCATCCTGGGGGCGCCTGGAAGGGATGGCAGACAGACAGCAAGGTGCAGCAGAAAACAAAAATAAAAGAGGAACTCTCCAGGGAAAGAACTTCAATATAAGGAGAATCGGACACACAGCGCCACTCGGGAACACAAAATTCTTTCTTTAAGGGGGAGTAAGCAGCCGCAGCAAATGAGAGGCTGGGGGGGGGGGCCGAGGGCTGAAAGCGGATGACCTAGGTAATACGAGGTATTCCAATTGGGTCAAGCCAAGCAAATACGTAGAACGATTCACTATGACTACCTATATAAGAGAGATAAAAAATGAGAAAAATCAAGACGGGGAAAAAAGTTGTTCGACAGCAGTAACCAAGGGCGTCACAAATGTCAAGCACTTTAAAGTTGTGTTGAACGGGCAGATTACTCCGTAAAGCGAAAAAGAGAAAATGACCCGCGCGGGGGCCCCACCCTCATCGTCCGCCATGGCCCATCCCATATCGAGGCATGTAGCCTAGCCTGTAAAGTATTCCGTACCGTATATACGTCATATGCCACCATCCAACACCGCACAAAATCGTACAAAAGCACGCGACAATGCCGTCAACTCTTCACATCGTAACGCGCAATGGACCCCGACGCAACATCCCGCACCAATCCGTTCCCCACCTTTTAAGGGTCCGCCACAGGGGCTACGATCTCGCCACGGCCGAATTGCGCGCGGTGCATTCACAGCTGCGACGATGATTGGCTCCCTATGGCGGGGGAAAGATCCGTCTGCCCGGGAGGGGAGGGAAGGATCACGATGCCGCGGTCCAACATGTATGTACATATTTCCGACTAACCGGTCGTTCGCGCCATGTTATAAACGTAGTACATAGCCCATATTGCCGACTCGCGACAAGGCAAATACATTCATCCCTCGGTTTTTTTTGCGTCCCTTTTTCTAGCACATACCTTAGAATCTTGTCGTCGCCATGGCCGCCGAGCGAATCGCCTCTCTTGTCAAGCACATGACTCCCGGGCCATCGTCGTCGCTGCATCAGCTGTAAGCACACTTGCCAGATTCCACTCCGTCTAGCTCCGTGCCTTGCCACCGATTGAACTGACGCAGCGCTTGAATTGTGCATCTTCTGTCGCAGACAATCCAAGAACCAAGATGATATCGTCGTCACCTTGGCGGTTCGCACGCCGCTAACAAAGGCTGGCAAGGGCGGCTTCAAGGACACGAGCCTCGAGTTCCTCATGTATGCGCTGCTGAAGCAACTGCGGGAGCGCACCACTTTGGATCCCGCTCTCGTGGAGGACGTTTGCTTCGGAAATGTAATTCCTTCCCTTATTTTTTTCTTCGATTATTTTGTATTTCTTCCTCATGTTCTTCATCTTGAGTCCTTCTCCCTCGAAATGAGCTGCATGAATACATCATCTGACAGTATCCAAATTGCCTGCCTCACGCTAGGTCCGCGATGCCAGTGCCCCATACAAGCTCCGCGTCGCCTCCCTCGCCGCCGGCTTCCCCAACACCGCCGCCGCCAGCACCGTGAACCGTTTCTGCTCCTCAGGCCTACAGGCCATTGCCGACATTGCGCGCGCCATCTCCGAGGGCTCCATCGAGATTGGCATCGCAGGCGGCGCGGAGAGCATGTCCGCCCCACAGCCTGCCGATGAATTCGATACCCAGGTTCTAGCCATGAGCCAGGAAGCCGAGGACTGCATACAGCCCATGGGGTGGACGAGCGAGAACGTAGGGCGCGATTTCAACATTTCCCGGGACGAGCTGGATAAGTACGCCGCGGAGAGTTTCCGGCGCGCCGAGGCTGCGCAGAAGGCGGGGTGGTTTGACGACGAGATCGTGCCTATTACCACAAAGGTCAAGGGCCCGGATGGAGAGACCAAGGAGGTGACTTTGACTCGGGATGAGGGAGTCCGGCCAGGGACCACGGCTGAGGGTCTGGGCAAGGTTCGGCCTGCGTTTTCGCAATGGGGCAGCTTGACTACGGGGGGGAATGCCAGTCAGGTCACCGATGGAGGTACGTACATGCATACTTCATTCCATTCCTTGTCTGAATCAGCGATTGGTGTACCTATGAAAAACCTGTTGACTCGACTCTTTCGCTTCTTTTGTGTAGCCTCCGCCCTGCTTCTCATGAAGCGCTCCACAGCTACACGGCTTAACCAACCCATCCTCGCGAAATACATTGGTGCCACGGTCGCCGGCTTGCCTCCCCGTATAATGGGGATCGGGCCCAGCATCGTTATTCCCAAGCTTCTCTCTCAGCATGGCTTGTCGCTCGCGGATATTGACGTCGTGGAGCTCAACGAGGCCTTTGCCACCATGGCAGTGTACTGTCGCGATAAGCTGCAGCTCAACTGGAGCACCATGAACCCGCGCGGCGGCGCCATTGCTCTGGGCCATCCTCTTGGTACCACTGGCGCGAGGCAAATCGTCACAGGGCTGAGCGAGCTTCGCCGGACGGGCAAGAAGGTCTTGCTGACGTCCATGTGTGTGGGCACGGGGATGGGAATGGCGTCTCTGTGGGTGAATGAGGCGTGACGGTGTTGCTGAATGGATAATAGACCTACGAAAGGATTTCCTCAATCAGAAAACATGCCAACGAATAGGGCAAAATGATTTCTTGAGTCGTCCAGTGGAGAAGAGAAAAGAGGGGATGAACCAAGGAATTACGAGGGGAAGAAGGATGACAATAAAAAAACACTTCTCACGATGAACACTGTACAGTGGAAAATCAAGATTATGCCATATCTCGCTCCTTCACACTTACAGTACATGTATTATATATATATACGAGCCGACGTGAGAGCCGCACCAAAGAAACCCTTCCAGCTGCACGTCGCATGTAGTAAGACAAAGCCGATGACACGCATTGGCATTGCAATGTTCCTCAGACCTCCTGTCGCACAAAATAATAGGCGCACCACTCGTGTTGGTCTCAACACTGTCAATCTTGTAAGATAGACCCCGTGTAATCCATATCTGCTCTCACAAGGTTCGTCTCTCGGACCCGAAAAGGCATCCGTCCCACCTCGTAACACGTCCCACCACATCACCCGAGAACACAGTAAGGCAACTCCTTCTATCCTTCCTTTCTTTTCAAGGCCCTATCTAGGTAGGATGAATGCCCCCCAAAAAAAAAGTGGGTGGAATGAAAAATAGAAAAGAAAGGCCATGCGGGCTGGATGGCTTCGCTCTGTGCTTCACAATCCCCCCGGTCACGAATGGATCACATTGTAGCTCCATGGCCATCGGTCCCCGATGAGCTATAGGTTTATTTGCAAATCGAGTTTCTGCCGCCGGCACAACATCTCGGACTGCAGTCTGCGCAACCGACACCACGACACGACGCCTGCAACAAAAGCCGCCGCCCTGTTTCAATTTAGACCCTCATGAGTCATGACTCCAGCGACACCGGCCACTGCCTTGAGTAATTGTTCCAGAGTATTTGTATGCCTTTGAGCCGTGCTGTCTTTCTCAGCTTTTCCAAGGCCTCGCTTTCAGGCAATCTCATGTAGATGGTCTTCAGACGCGTGACCTTCATAATCGAGAGGATCACCTCCGCAAACGCGTCCTGTCCGTAATTCCTGGAATCAATGTGCAACGTCCGCAGGTTGGGAAATGTAGCCAGGAATTGCGGCAGGAGCAGATTTTGGAGCCGATCATTGTCGTTTTTGGGATGGGGCGAGAAGCAGAAGCCATAGCATCCCAACGTGTGAATACTGGGAGTGCCGCGGAACCAGTCGTAGCCTTTCAAATGGCGAGCACTCGAGTCCACAGTAGTCACAGATATGAGGTCTCGCTCCGGGAAGACAATATCAAACGACGTCAACTGTTTATTATTGATCGCGTTGGTGAGCAAGGGTCGAGCTCCGCCCGGGGAGATCCACATTCTCTCTGACCTCAGAGAACGCAGACTTCGAAATTCTACATACTGGGAGATGTCGAAGTTGGGAAAAGGGTCAAAATCGTCACCAAAGAGGTCAGGCAAGCCGCCCAGCAGTTCATCAGCAGAGAACTCGAACCGAACATATCGTAGTGAGTTGCCGCGGTTGAGGCATCTCAGAAATTGTAGAGTCGAGTGCATCATTGCATATTCTCCTTCAAGACTACTTGCGTGGAGAACGAGTACCTTGAGATGTGGCCAGATATCCTGCCCTTTCTCTCGCCAAATGGGTCCAGCCTTTGGGTCCAGGCTTGGTACATCGGGGCCGATCCAAAGCTGTTCGAGTCGGGGAGAGGCGACAGCGAGAGGAAACTATAGAAGCACAATCAGTTAATACCTCGATCTCACGCGCTGCCGCTCATTCCCCCCCCAGTGTGGCGGAAGTGAGAGAGGCCCTTCAAGCAAGGAAGACGAACCATAGAAAACGAGGCTCCAGGTCCGTGATGTGTCCAATCGCCCATTTTCAAAGTCTTCAGCTTAGGAAGGAGGGGTATTTGCGGCACGCCGTTGCGCCATTGCGGTGGAATTTTCGCCAAGATGAGATGTTCCAAAGAGCTGGCAGCATTTTGAAGGAATGTCTGAAGGAGCCTCCCGGTATGGTCTTCTTCAGTTTGAGCGAACCAATCGACACAGCCACTGATGTTGACATGCCTAAGTCGTTTCCATATCTTCTCAATTGAAGGAAGCGACAGACCCCCGGGCTTCCATATCTCCAGATGTTCCAAGCTAGGTGATGCGTTGAGTAGAAGCGTGAACTCTGATGCAGTGAGCGTAAGAGTTTCCGGTATCACAATCTTCCTGGCACCTCCATCTCCAGCCCAAGATAACATCTTTTTCAGTAGGTCCATGCGTGACGACCGATACCTGTTAGTTTTAGGGAACACCATGTTTCTCCACAATGGGCTATGTAGCGGGCTCGTGAGCGTGCCTGTCCATTTCTTGCAAACGCGCAGACAGAGACTGTGCCATGTACGGTATCAGCCAAACATTGCGGCAATGAGCCAGTGCTAACAGACAGGGGGGTCAACGAACATAATTTCGCTCAAGTCCAGGTACGAGAAGATGTGCGCGACAAGCTCGGCGGGCAGGCTTATTGGATCTTGTGTAAAGAAGCGCCGGTTGAGGGGTTTCCTTGCATCGTAAAGTTGCTGAGTCGCGAGTGATTAGACACCAATGATCAACTTGGGCAAAATACTGTGCCATCTCACCTGCAACTTCGGCGACGATTCTACGGAGTCCATCTTGGATGCCTCGATCCCTGCCGTATACATCTTCCACGCATACTCGTCATGCTTCCTCAGCTGTGCGAGTTTACCCACACGAAGATATCCCTAGAGTTGGGTTTAGTTAGGGAACAGGCGCAGGACTCGAAAGGCGCGCGACCTTCAAGACTTCCAGGCTTTGACAGGCTGACAAAAGGATGGCTTACATCGGGGAGTCGAGGAGCCAGTTCCAAAGTGCATTCAGCATCCTTCATAGCGTGGTCGAGTTTACCCAAAGCCTCAAACGTTGCAGCTCGAAAATCCAAGGCCTGAATGTGGTACACATTTTCACACTTGCTGAACATTCTGCCAACATCACAACGACAAGTATACATTGCTTCCCGGAAGATAGAGCCCCCTTGGGCAGCTACCTTTTCAAAGTCTTTGCACGTGCATCTGTCTCGTTTGACGCCTCTCGCGCATGGACAGCTTCTCATGGCCTGTTTTTTTCAGGGGCGAGAAAATGTCAGGCTGGTAGCTTTTTCACGCACCGCCGGGCGCTGCCGCAGCAACTCACCTTGGTGAAGAGTACCAATGCACGCTTGTATTTCTTGGTCGCGTAAAAGTTGCGACCAGACTCGATCAGATCAGCCATCGTGGGCTCAGGATCCAAGGCAGGGGATAAAGACATGATGTGGTGGGAAGTTGCGAGAGTCCGCGCATGGGATCAAGTTGTTTACGGATGGTATTGTGATTGGGGCGTAATTGTGAATACATACTCGATGGCTTTGCCGCTCGCAATGTTCACGACGCCCCCACTTCACGCATATATGCATCGCGCCCCTTTTTGACGCGTCTTCACGCCGCACATATATACCACACATGCAATTATCGCGATTCAAGGCATCACCAACTCCGCGCCAAGGACCCAATCGCCGAGCAATATCTCGACCTAACGGGTCTTGGTCTATGTAGAACCGAATTGCAGCACTGCAACGCCGCTGTTCCCTTTTGAATGAGCTTCGCCGCCTACTGCTTCAAGGGAATCGGCCAGGGCCGTGGCTCCTCCCCCTAGATTTAAAAAAGTGCCCTTGCTTCGTGCCACCTTCTCCAGCGAGCGCATGTCTTTTTCATCAAAATGTAGAAAAAAGGCTCAACGTTCGCAGGTTGGGAAACGGGCCAGAAATTGCGGCAGTAGCAAGCTATGTTCGTGTTTGGGGTCGTACGAGAAGAAAAACTCAAGGCATCCCAGAGTGTGAATGGTGAGATTGCCACGAGACCAGTCGTAACCTTTCAAATGTTAAACTTACCTCTTCAGTCCACCGCCTATTGACATCTTGCTTGGGGAAGACAATGTCGAACGAAGTCAATTTTTCATTCTTGATGGCGTTGGAGAGCAACACTCGAGCTCTGTCGGGCGAGATCCACATTCTCTTTGACCTCAGGGAACGCAAATTCTGTAATTGCAGTAGCGGGGAAACGCCTGAATCAGTGAGTAGATCACGATTGCCATCGAAAATGCCAGAATATTGTTCGGTATTGCAAGTATGCCCGAAGTTGAAATGAATATGTTGAAGTGAGTTGCCGCGGTTCAGAGATGCCAGATATCGAAGGGTCGAATGCGTTTTTGCTTCACTGGAGGATATACCTACGTCTTCGAAGATGAGCACCTTTAAGTGTGGCCATGTATTTTCCCATTCTTTTCGCCAAATCGCCACGGGTTTCGGATCTAGGTTTGGTACTGATAAGATGAAAAGCTGTTTGAGCCTCGGAAAGGCGATGGAGAGAGGGCACTACAGAGCCTCAACGAGCTAGATTGTCGAAATAAGCGCGCCCACTGATCATAGGTATACATGTAACGACGGGCAAGAAGAGAGGGAGGGGGAAAGAAAAGGAGTGCCCAAAACCACCACAAAAGATGGTCGTCCCAAAATGGACGGGGCTCCACTTTTCGTTTTGAGTGTAGAGGTACATACTCCGTACTCCGTACTTCAATTGATCGTGATTCTTGAAGTCTCCATGTTACAACCACCTTCCGGCACAGAAATGTTTGGCAATCAGAGCTTTCAATGCCTTTCGGCTCCAATTGGGGGGGTGTGTTGCATTCTGCCCATATGTGGGTCCATGCATGATGTACCAGATGTTGCAGTGAGCCTATAGGTGGAGGTACTTGGTACATAGCCCAAGTGTGGATTCCACTCGTGGAACCTCGTGGAATCCGGTAGAATGTGCGTTCTGTGCACGACTCCTTGGAAAGAGTCTTCTGCGCTCATTCTGTTAGGTAGATCTCTTCCAGTCAATAGACTCGACATCGATCCTGCATTTCTGTGCCAGACCAGAGACTTGACACTCGTATCCCCTGCATTGATTTATTCGACAATCAAATTGAATCACACACACACACACACACACACACACACACGAAGCTTGCGGCGCTGGCATCCCAGCCAGGACCCAAATTTTCCCCGTTCAGATAGAGAAGAGCTATGGCACCTTCGTTCTGGCCACCTCGGCAAGGAAGCTCTGAGTAATCTTGCAGATCCCAGTGAACACGCCAGAAAAGTCTCGGAGACTGACGCTCTGGTGGTCTTCTTGAAATGATTTGCTTGGCGTGAGTCAAAGCGCAAGACTCGCATTCCTTTCGCGTCGTTCCACGGATCTTCACGCCTCGTGCATTGAAGACAAGCTTACAAAGCTTCCTTGCCGTGGTGGCCAGAACGAAGGTGCCATAGCTCTTCACTATCTGAACGGGGAAAATTGGGTCCTGGCTAGGTTGCCAGCGCCGCAAGCTTCTCGTGTGTGTGTGATTTAATTTGATTCTCGAAAAAACCAATGGAGGGGATACGAGTGTCAAAAGTCTGGGACGGTTGCGAGTAGTTGAACAGAGGCTTGTATTCCAAAAAGACTAGGGTGTGCTTCCCAATCAACTTGGCTAAAACCCGCTTTTCCTCATAAGCGCCAATTCGAAGTGAATCATCAACGCCATGAAACCAAACGCCCTTCGCCCTCTGCCGACTTGCAGACACAATGTTAACATGAAAACCCTCAACGACTGCTACGTTCAGCAGCGTCAGATCCTCCGTGTTAGGCCCGCGATTCCCGTTGAAAATCCTTTTCAGTACCCGAGTGCCTCTTCCAAGAATTTTGAAGTTTGTCGTGGCTGCTTCGAGATAGTCATTTTCTGTGGTTTTGTACCTACCAGGGACAAGAAGATCGACGCTATTTACCACATGCATAGCCCCGAAATTGTCGTATAGAGTGACTCATTGAAAGCATGTGCTTGCGGGAGCCAAGAGTGGTATAGACACCCTCACGGTGCTTGCGAAGCGTCATCTTTCTCAAACATCCCCGAGTCGAGAATTGCTGCTGTCATTCCACCGGGGAGATTCCCCTTGGACTGTGCTTTCTTTCCCTGTTGATTCCATCCATGTTTCTGGATACCTTCGCGAAGAGAATTCCATTTCGTACTCTC
This sequence comes from Claviceps capensis, assembly GCA_018360045.1. Lineage (NCBI taxonomy): Eukaryota > Fungi > Ascomycota > Sordariomycetes > Hypocreales > Clavicipitaceae > Claviceps > Claviceps capensis. The sequence continues at coordinate 21,972 of SRPN01000033.1, read as the reverse complement.
ATACGCTTGCTTCACATTGTTGCAACAACTCCTTCGAGAATGTCGTCGGACGACCGTTGATTTCACCACAAACTGCTTGGCGCATCGTCCTGCAATTCTCAGGCTTCCAGAAGTGGCCCACCGATTTGTCGCAAGGACATTCATTATTCATAATGGGTTGAATCCGCAACCTTATCCGATTGATTTCCAAGAGTCGCATGGACGCCTTTTTTACCTGTCGAAACCTGATTAATGATGTTGTTTTCCCGGAACCTTTTGAGTTCATCGTGAAGATGAAGAAGCTTCATACTTTCGGGGAGCTCATCAGTATATTGCAAGAACGCCACATTCTTGGTATGCGCCCATTCAGGTTCAAGACGAGCACCAACTGCCGATATGGAGTCACGGACTGCGTTGGGATCCTGAAGCTTTGGAATTCCGACTCGCACCGCTCGAGGGTAAAGACTGTGCCAAGATTCCAACCAACGATCTGGGTTTATGTTTCCGAGATGTGCCTCTTTGAGAAGGACATTGCATTTGCTTGACATATCCGCTATGATAACCACTGGACCGGGTGAAAACTTGGTTCTGATGTCTCTGACCAGCATCCGCAACGGGACTCTGGTCTTCCCTGTCTTGGTGACAATTTATTCGACAATGGTACTGAATGTGTTCTTCTCGACAGATGCTGAGATCCAAAGACGAATGGCCTTCTCTGTGGCGGCACTTTCTTTGTATTCAGTCCCTTTGATAGACATCATGGCGTTGTATATGATGACGGCGTCATTCATGGACATAGTCGGAGTAAATTTGGCCGACGAGCCTGCAGCAGTCTGCTTGTTTACCTCAATTCCAACCCTATATATCTTCCAGGCATACTCATACTTCTTTTGCAGCTGTGCAATTCTCCCCATACGAAGATATCCCTGTAGTCGAGTCTGGTCAGTCAAGAGGCGCATTCCTCCAAGGGCTGAGGCTGGATTGCCTACATCTGGGAGTTGAGGCGCCAATTCGAGCATCCATTCGGCGTACTCCATAGCCTCATAGAGTTCACCCAAAGCCTCGAACGTGGTAGCTGGAAATGCAAGGCCTGGAATCGGATATGGTACAAGTCATCGCATTTGCTGAAGTGTGTGCAAGCGGCGCAGAAGCAATCACGCATTGCTTCTTTGTAGATTGAGCGCTCCTTGGCAGCGGTCCACTCAAACATGTTAGATTAACATCTTTCTCGGACTCATTTAGTGCCTCTTGCGCAGGGGCAGATTCTCATGGCCTGTATTTCAAGAAAAGGGATGTCAAGCAGATGGCTTCTCTGAAGTTCTGAACAGCCTCGAGCGGGTACTGCCACGACAACTCACCCTGCTGAAGAATTGTGACGCTTGCCTGTATCTCTCGGCCGCGTAAGAGTGGCGGCCAGACTCATTCAGATCAGCCATCGCGGGCTCCGGCTTCTTCAAGGCACGGGGTGAAGGCATCGTGTGTGGAAAAGGTTGCAAGAGCACGCGCAATTAACAGCAGGTACATATCGTGATCGGGGACAAAGATGAACAGACGGCACGCGGTCCACGGTGGAATTTTCGGAGTACATACATGCCTACCAGGTAGACCGTAGGTACATACCTACCTATACCCCAGTCATCACACATTCGCCAGTGCCCACTCATTGAAGCATCGCAAGAGCAATGGATATATATAGCCAACTTGAATACGTCCCGACGACCTACCCAACGATATCTAGCTGTGTCTTCCCGCAGCGGATCGTCTTTTAAATCAAAATCCCGACTCCAGATAGACCAGTGACCACCCTTTCTGCCAACACAACATCTCGGACCCGGGAACTGCTGCAACCCAGGTCAGACTCGTGGAGATAGTGATTGAGTATCGTTCTATCTTCCCATTTTAGTCTGGTAGATCTTGTCATGTCTATCAGTCGTTCTCCTCCTGCCTTTCCTCATCCAGTTGAGATTCTATTCTTCGTCTGTCTGGACACCCGTTTGACCTTTGTCCAGGTTTCACCTTTTTCGGCCTTCCGACCTCTCAGATTTTCTCTCGCGAGGGGTTGCGTATACGCAAGAGTTTGGGCTGACATAAACAAAACCTTATATTCATGGAAGCTATCTAGGAAGAGAAAGGGGAGAAGGGAACAGACAGAGGTGTGGTCTCATATACCAGAGAAAGGAGACCATCACCTCAGAAGGTAGACCACCATCTCATCCCCCATGGTGTGCAACTTGCACACCAGTCCTCGGCTTAGCAAACATGCCGTAGCAAACAGTCCTCATCGTGCCGCACCGTAAGCGCCCATTTGAGGGCAGGCTCAGCGATTCCAACAGTACCAATGTCCTATGTCCAGATCGACTACGCCTGCTGCCGACGCAACTCTCGAGTCACTACAAACCAAACTACAGCGCCTGCAACGTCGCCGTTCTCTTTCAAATGAGCTCCGACGCCTATTGCTCCAGGGCAATCGGCCAGATCTGTGGCTCAAGCCCCCAGAATATCTCAGTGCTTTTGCTTCGCGCCACCTCCTTCAGCTTGAGGAACTCTGGACATCTGATATCTAACGTGTAGATGGTCATGAGATGCGTGACTTTCAAAATCTCAAGGACCAGCTTTGTAAGGTCGGTGAATCGGTAATGCTTGGAAAAAATTGTCAACGTCCGCAGGTTGGGAAACGTGGCCAGAAATTGCGGCAGTAGCCGGCTCTCTTCGTCTTTGAGATCGAACGAGAATAGGAAATCGTGGCATCCCAGAGTGTGAATCGTGGAAGTGCCGCGCAACCAGTCGTAGCCTTTCAAATGGCGAACGCTCGCGTCTGCAGTCAAGCACCCATTCATTTCTTCCCTGGGGAAGACAATGTCGAATGACGTCAATTTTTCATTCTTGACCGCGTTGGAGAGCAACGTTCGAGCTCTGCCCGGGGAGATCCACATTCTCTCTGACCTCAGGGAACGCAAATTCTGCATTTGCAGTTGCGGAGAAACTCCTGAATCAATGAGTAGATCATGATTGCCACCAAATATGTCAGCATATTGTTCGGTATCGCGAGGATAGCCTAAAGTGAAATGAATATGTTGAAGTGAGTTCAGAGATGCGAGATATCGAAGGATTGAACACGTTCCTGCTTCGTCTAATGCTGGCAATTTGTCCGACTGGAACATGAGGACCTTTAGGTGTGGCCAGATGTTTTCCAATTCTTTTCGCCGAATTGCCACGGGTTCCAGACGCAGTTCTGATAGTGCAGCGAAAGAAAGCTGTTCCAGCCTTGGAAAGGCGATGGAGAGAAAGTACTAAAGGACTCAACGGATTAGATTCTCACAATCAGCTGAGCCCATCGACCACGAATATGTAGCGACAAACAAGAAGAAGAGGGAAACGGCGAGAAAGGCAGAATGAAGCTTTTCCCCCGATGCTCTTCTTGGACCGGGTAGAGAAGGGGTGGCACAGACTATAGGAAATGGGATTCTTATATCCACCCAATCGCGTATTCGCAAACTCTTCAGCTTGTGAAGAAGGGGTATTGATGGCACGCTGTTATACCATTCCTTTGGAATTGATACGAGGGTGAGATGCTCCAAAGAGCTGGCAGCATTTTGGAGGAACATGTGCGGGAATCCCCTGGGGAGATCGACCGGGGTTTCGTAGAAACGTCCCGTAATTGAGACGTTCCTGAGTCTGTCCCATATCTTCTCATTCGAAGGAAGCGTCAGTTGTCCATGTACCATGTGAATATCCAAATGCTCCAGGCGGGGAGATGCTTCGAGCAGCAGCGTTAACGCCGGTTGAGTGATCTTCATATCTCTCGGTATCACGATCTTCCTTGCACCTCCATCTCCTGCCCAGAGCAGCATCTTTCTCAACAGGTCGAGGCGTGGCATACACTTCTCGGAGGGGAACATGGACGCTTTGAATATCATGTTTCTCCATAACTGGCCATGCAGGGGGCTCGTGAGTGTGCGTTCCCATTGCTTGCAAACTCGGAGACAGACACTGTATCATCTATGATATCAGCCAGATCACTTTCAAAACGATGCAATGCTCAATACGACAAAAGAAAACAGAGCAGGGATCTACGCACATAATATCCCTAACATTCAGGTACGAGAAGATGTGCGTGACAAGCTCGGCGGGCAGGCAAAACGGATCTCGTTTAAATGAGAACCGGTTGAAGAGTTCCTGGCCATCGTAAAGTTTCTGAGCTCCGACTTGTCAGACATGAAACGTGACCACAGCGTGATAAACTTCGGCGGAAGACCATGACTTCTCACCTGCAATTTGGCCGACGAGCCCGCGGCAGTCTCCTTGTTTGCCTCAATTCCAGCTGTATATATCTTCCAGGCATATTCATACTTACTTTGCAGCTGTGCAATTCTCCCCACACGAAGATATCCCTGTAGTCGAGTCTGGTCAGTCAAGAGGCGCATTCCTCCAAGGGCTGAGGCTGGATTGCCTACATCTGGGAGTTGAGGAGCCAATTCCAGCATCCATTCAGCGTACTCCATAGCATCATGGAGTTCACCCAAGGCTTCGAACGTGGTAGCTTGGAAATCCAAGGCCTGGAAATGGTGGACATTGTCACATTTGCTGTACTTTTTGCTAGCGACGCAAAAGCAACGATACATTGCTTCTTTGTAGATTGAGCCCTCCCTGGCAGCGACCCACTCATACATTTTGCAAATGCATCTGGGTCGACCTCGTTGAACGCCTCTTGCGCAGGGACAGATTTTCATGGCCTATATTTCAAGAAAAGGGACATGTCAAGTAGATGACTTCTCTGAACGGTACTGCCACGACAACTCACCTTGCTGAAGAATCGTGACGCTTGCCTGTATCTCTTGGCCGCGTAAGAGTGGCGGCCAGACTCCATCAGATCAGCCATCGTGGGCTCAGGCCTCTTCGAGGCACGGGATGGAGGCATCGTGTGTGGGTAAAGATCGCAAGAGCCCGCGCAGTTAACGGATGGTATGTACGGAGAGTCGGAGACTGGAGTACAACCTTTGTGATCGTTGGCGAAAATGAAGAAATGTTCGCACTGCGCAGCAGCCATGGCTCCACCCGACCACCCTCACCCATTTCGCGTTATACGTAACACAGCCTACATGCCGCAAGAGTCGAGATCGAGACATCACCAATTCCATTCCGCCCCGACGGATTTCTCTCGGCGCCATGTCCGATAACAGTCCGATACACATTCGCCCCAAGCTCTGATGTGCAAGTCTTTGGATCGAACAACAGAAAATTTAGGACTTCGCACAACTTTGAAAACGAAACAAACGCGTTTGAAAAGGATCTCGCGGGCTGGCCTTTTCGTTCTTGATTGCGGGATAGCTTCGCTCGTTTGACGGAACTTTGAGCTAAATAGAACGTCTAGTAGGGCCTCGCGACAAGACAGTCCCAACGAGCGATAGCCTATATCCAAATCGACTACGTCTGCCGCCGACGCAACTCCAAAGCGGTTCCAAACCAACTCACCGTGCCCGCAAGGCCTCCACCGCCTACTCCTCCAGGGGAAAAGGCCAGGGCCGTGGCTCACAATCCCAGCGTATTTCAGTGCCCTTGCTTCGTGCAAGTTCCTCCAGCTCGTCGAGTTCTTTTTCCCCGAGAGATTCCGTGCATATGACCTTGAGATGCGTGACTTTCAGAATCGCATTGACCAGCTTCGCAAACTCGGCCTGTCCGTAATGCTCAGAATCAATTGTCAACGTCCGCAGTTTGGGAAACGTGGCCAGGTCTTGCGGCAGTAGCCGGCCCTCTTCGTCTTCGGGATCGAACGAGAACAGAAAATGGTGGCATCCCAAAGTGTGGATTGAGGGAGTGCCGCGCAACCAGTCGTAGCCTTTCAAATGACAAACACTCTCGTCTGCAGTCAGGCGCCCATTGATGTCTTGCATGGGAAATACAATGTCGAACGAAGTCAATTTTCTATTCTTGATGGCGTTGGAGAGCAACGTTCGAGCTCTGTCAGGCGAGATCCACATTCTCTCTGACCTCAGAGAACGCAAGTTTTGGGGAAGAATCGTGCATGCTGGAAAATGTCAGAATTATGGAGTTGATCATGACTGCCACCGAAAATGTCAGGTAGTGGTTTGGGCCAGTCACGGTCACAGTCAAACTGAAATCGAATATGTTGAAGTGAGTTGCCGCGGTTCAGACATGTCAGATATCGAAGGGTCGAATGCGTTCTTTGTCTATGCGAATCTAGTCCTTGGAGCCCAAATGGCCGGTATGTGAGCACCTTTAGGTGTGGCCATATATCTTCCCATTCCCCCCCCCCCCCAAACTGCCACGGGATCCGGGTTCAAGTTTTGAATCGAGGCAATAAAAAAGCTATTCAAGCCTTGGAAAGGCGATGGAGAGAGGATACTACAAAACATCAACGAGTTAGATTGTCGCAGTCAAGCTCGCCGACTGATCGTACACATGAAGAAGAGGGAAGGGTCCGAAAGGACGAGGAAGGCAGAAGAAAGCCTTTCCGCTGAGGCTTTTTGGGTCCGCGGGGGGGGGGCAGACTATAGGCAATGGTGTTCCGTCATCCTCCCGACCGTACATTCGTATAGTCCTCAGCTTCGGGAGAAGGGGTATCTATGGCACGCTATTGTACCACTCCTGTGGAATTGACTGCAAGGTGAGATGCTCACGAGTGCTCGCAACACTTTGAAGGAACATCTGATGGAAGCCCCCGGGGAGGTCTACGGGAATTTGGGAAAAGATTCTCTCGGAGCCACTAATGGAGACGTGCCTCAGTCTGTCCCATGTATTCTGATTAGAGGCAAACGTCAAGTTTCCTCGTGCCCAATCGAGCTTCTCGGGGTGATGCTTTGAGCAGCAGTGTCAGCGTCGGTTGAGTGATCTTCACATCTCTCCGATTCTCTCGGTATCACGATCTTTCCGGCACCTCCATCTCCTGCCCAGAGCAGCATCTTTCTCAACAGGTCGAAGCCTGACATTTGTGTCTCGTAACTTTCGAATGTGATGTCTCTCCACAATGGGCTATGCAGGGGGCTCGTGAGTGTGAGTTCCCATTGCTTGCAAACTTGGAAACAGACACTGTACCATCTCTTGTATCAGCCAGATCACTTTCACAACGAGCTGATGCTCAATAAAACGAAAGAAAAGAGGCCAGGCAGGGATCAACGGACATAGTTTCCCGAAAATGCAAGGACGAGAAGATCTGCGTGACAATCTCGGCGGGCAGGCTTAAAGGATCTTGTCTAAAGAAGCGCCGGTGAAGAGGTTCTCTTGCATCGTGAAGTTGCTGAGTCGCGACTAATTAGACACCCATAATCAACTTGGGCCGAGACCGTACCATTTGACCTGTAACTTCAGCGACGAGTCTGCGAACCTCTCCTTATTTGCCTCGATCCCTGTTGTATACATCTTCCACGCATACTCGTCTTGCTTCTTCATCTGTGCAATTGTCCCAACACGAAGATATCCCTTAGGTAGTAAGGGAACAGGCGCAAGCCACAAATGGCTTAGGCAGGACTTCCAAGTTCTTACATTTGGGAGTCGAGGAGCTAGCTCCAGAATCCATTCGGCTTCTGTCATGCGTGGTCGAGTCTACCCAGCGCCTCAAAGGTTGCAGCTCGAGATTCCAGGGCCTGGATATGGTACCCGTTGTCGCACTTGCTGAATATCCTGCCAACATCGCAATGACAAGTATACATTGCTTCCCGGAAAATCGAGCCCCCTTGGACAGCTACCTTTTCAAAGTCTTTACACATGCAATGATGCATCTGTCTCGTTTGAAGCCTCTTGCGCAGGGACAGCTTTGCATGGCCTGTTTTTGAGGAGCGAGAAAAACGTCAGGCTGGTAGCTTTTTCACGCACCGTCGGGCGCTGCCGTGACGACTCACCTTGGTGAAGAGTACCAAGGCACGCTTGTATTTCTTGTTCGCGTAAAAGTGGCGACCAGACTCGACCAGATCAGCCATCGTGGGCTCAGGATCCAAGGCACGGGATAAAGACATGATCTGTTGGGAAGCTTACAAAAGCCGCGCATAGGCACCGACGTAGTGGCGGATGATGTCTTGATTGCGGACGAACACAGGCACGCGAATGCAAGAGGCGTCTAGACCAGTATTATGTATTCGCGAATGGCATCACACGCACAGAGCCACCGCGTTAGAATTTTGTACATACAAACTACAGTACATACTCGTGGCCCGTGGTACCCGTGGGTGTAATAACCTTTTGAACAACGAGTACTTCGTACGGGGTACATACTCCGTATGTATACTCCGTAAATGAGGTTACCTAATGGACTCCGTAGGTGCATACCAAACCCACGCCCCATTCGCCTCATCTCCCCCCCCCCATCATTACGGAGTATAAACGCACCTCAACGGGCACTTTACACGTCCCCACCACGCCCCTCCAATGGCGAAAGTGCGCGCCGCGTAGGCAATTTTCGCGATCCAAAAACATCACCAACTTCATTGCTCGGCTCAACGACCTACGGAGGATCTCGCCGTGACTTTCCTGCAGCGAACCGACTTCCCATTTGAAAAAATCCTGCCCTGCCCGCTGCTGACTCCCCGCCATGCCTCGAGATCCTCTCATCGGCCTCGTGGGCAAACCCTCCGCCGGGAAGAGCTCCACGCTGAATAGCTTGACAGATGCTTCCTCCAAAGTCGGTGCGTTTTCTTGTTCTGATTCAAACATAAAGCCTTTCTCCTCTTCTTGGTCTTTCTCGGCTATACACGCTCCATAACATCGTCTTCATTGTTTGCAAGTCACTCCGTCGTACTCATTGGTGTGCTTCCTCGTCCCCAAGGCGAATCATCAAATCAGCCCTGTTTTGCTCACTGAATCTTTTGCTCCTCCTACCCCAGGCAACTTTCCGTAGGCTCCATTCTTCTTTCATGTCCAAGCCCGTATTCGATCCTAGAACCACAAGACTCGTCATGTGATCACATGAGTTTTAAAAAGAGCCCTTGCGAGTTGGACTTCTCATCCCGCTTGCCACATCACCTCGACTCTTTGCTGACACAACCCTCGCGGACGCTATGTTTCGTTTTGCACAGCTTCACGACAATCGATCCACAACGAGCGATAGGTTATCTTCAAATCGACTGTGCCTGTCGCCGACACAACGTCTCGGACCTCTGCAAACCAAACTACGGCGCTTGCGACAATGGCCGTCGTTCCGTCCCGATTGAGCTCCTCGACGTGGCCGGTCTCGTGCCCGGCGCGCATCAAGGCCGCGGCCTGGGCAACAAATTCCTTGACGACCTTCGACACGCCGACGCGCTGATCCACGTCGTCGACGCCTCTGGGACTGTCGACGCCGAGGGCAAGGAAACAAGGGGCTATGATCCCTCCGTCGACATCGCCTGGCTGCGGAGCGAGCTCGTGGCCTGGATCCTGGGTAACCTCATGCAGCGATGGGGCAGCGTACGCAGACGCCACGTAGCCGTCAAGGCCACCGCTGTGGAGACTCTCCAAGCGCAATTCTCTGGCTACGGTTCGACCGCCACTGTAATCGCCCGCACGCTCGATCGTGCCGCCATCAAGGAACCCCTTGAGAAATGGTCCGACGAGACCGTGGCGCACGTCGTCGACGCCTTTGTGGACGAGAAGTTTCCCACCGTCATCGCCCTCAACAAGATTGATCATCCGGATGCGGACAAGAACATTGCCAAGATTGCTAAGATGCAAGATCCCGACACCTTGGTCCTCTGCTCGGCCATTTCGGAGATCTTTTTGCGCAAAATGGCGAAGCAGGGTTATATCCGCTACGTTGAGGGCAGCGAATTCGTTGATACCCGAGACGATCTCATTGAGCAGGGCGATCCTGAAGGCGGCAACCTGAAGCCGCTCGACGACAAGAACCGAACCCGCATCGATAACCTCAAGGACATGGTTCTCTACCGCTTTGGCTCTACCGGGGTAGTGCAGGTATTGTCCCGTGCCGCGCAGCTGTTGGGCCTAGTCCCCGTGTTTCCCGTTCGCAACACCGCTACCTTTAGTTCCGGCGCCGCGGAGTCCAAGGCCGTCTTCCGGGACTGCGTCCTCGTGAAGAAAGGCCTAACGGTGGGGGATGTGGCCAGGAAGGTCATGGGCGATGCGCCAGTCGCCTATATTGAGGGTGTGGGGGGTTTACGAGTTGCCGAGGATGATTCAGTGGCTGTGGGCAAGAACGATGTGAGTTTTTTTTTAGGGGTTTTTTTTTTCGTTTCCAGTCCTGTTTTTCCGGTGCTTTCATTGATACTGTGTTCTGTCTTGCGTTGCATTTCCTTCCCGGCTTATGTCATGTAATTACGTTGCCATGTATTGCAGCAAGGCTAAACCCGCGGGTCGCGAACGATACATTGTCTTGGGATATGAGTGTGAGCTGACCTCGACAACATAGATTCTATCATTTAAAGTAGGGCGAGCTTAGAAAAACTAGGTCTAGAGTAGGAGAATTAGGGGGAGAAAATGAATTTCAGCGCAAGGAAGGGAACCGAGACTGAAAACACAAAAACATAGCGCCTGCGTTGGGATGGGATGGGAAGCGGCGTTTTCGATCCAATTAGACAAGCTAGTAGACACAAAAGACGATCTCGTCTGTTATCCTGTTGACGAGCTTCCTTTCAAACTCATCTTGCACATCTGTCGCAACCTCTCCAAGGTACCTTGATAAGACCTGGCACTTCGTCAGGTATTCCGACTCGGATCACGTTCATACATTCGCTCTCTAGGCATGGGCAGAGACAGGTCCCGAATGGGATGAAGGTCGGGGTCCTACGGCGCCCAGTTCAGATAGACTATCCCTAGCTTCTCGAGGAGTTTATTCACGCACGATATTTTTAGGTATCTGTACCAAGGGTCTCAATTGGGGGCTTGGAACTTGGCCATTCAAAGTACGATAACAGACTTTGGCCATCTAAGGATCTCTCGAGGTTTCTGGTTTCTCTCTGAGACTCTAGGTCCTTGGGAAGCCTGCGCTCTTATATACATGATGGCTTTTGACAGAGTGTATCAGAGTGATCTCTTGTTCCCTGAATTCCGGTGCCTACACGTGTGACAGAATCTACCTCATCCATCATTTCACCCCCAGGCTCCATCAAAATCAATTTGTTGGATTCGTTGCTCCTCCCCCCATCTCCTCCACCTTTTCCATCAACTTCATAAGATCGATTTTCCGTGGTTTTGAGCTCCGTGTTCGAGGTTTTGAGACGAGTGTAAGACCGTCAAAGGGATACAGGTACAGGGCGCAGCGGGTGCTTGCCCGCGTTCTTGTCCATGATGCAGACTTCCGACTTTCGTCCGGCACTCTTTGACACTCTTTCGTTTTGGTGTCCGTAGATAGCATACCTATCCAAATAGAAGTACCTACTCAAGTTACCAGTGGGACGCCAAATTTGCGGGTTCGTACCTATCGCTCTGGCCATCATTGAAGGTTTCTATACTCCGTACCGGGGTTCTGTAACTCGCATAGCCGCCGATCGTAGCCGGGCTAGGACGCATCACGATGTAAGGTATGTACTGCAACCTTGTGCGTCTACCACGTCACACAATTTGTAATCTGACTGAGTAAGCGGCATCCTGTCCTCCTTTGGATACTACCTGGTGATGCAGCGGGTGTGTCGTTTCCGCGCAAATGATTGGGGTATAAACAACGTCGTCGACGACGGTGAAGAGGAAGCGACCGACCGAACGCTCATCTTTCCGTATAACGCATCTCATCATCGCGAGCTCGTCCATAAGGATCCAACGACGGACTAGACCAAAACACTATAAATCAAGACGGTAGAATCTATGTACAGATGGCTCCTCCCAACGAGACTCTCGGCGGAAAATCGCGCGAGGTCCCCATGCGCGTCATCGTCCATGGCCTCCATCGAACAGGGTCCAAAAGCACCCGCACCGCACTTCATCAGCTTGGTATTCACAATTGCTATCACATGGTGGACGTTTTCGCAAACCTTGAAACAGATGCCGGCCTCTGGATTCGTGCCATGCAGAATAAATTTGGCGACGCCGGCAAAGACGACAAATGGACTCGTGCGGACTGGGATAAGCTCCTGGGCGACTCGCAGGCCTGCGTCGACGTCCCATCGGCTTTCTTCACCATCGATCTCGCAGAAGCCTATCCCGAGGCCAAGGTCGTCATCCTGAACCGCGACCCGGAAAAATGGTACGAGAGCGTCAATGGCAGCGTGGCACCGAGCATGAAGCCCACCTCGGCCATCCGCGCACTTCAATATCTGTACCTGGCGACCCTGCTTCCCGATGTTCGCCAATGGACTCGCTTGGTAAAGGCCATTTTCCAGTACTGCATACCCTTTGACCACGCCACCGAAAAGGACAAGGCCATTGCCTGGTACAATGAATCCTACCAGCGCGTTCGGGAGGCCATTCCTGCAGATAGGCGCCTCGAGTTCTCCGTCAAGGATGGCTTTCGCCCGCTGTGCGAGTTTCTGGATGTGCCGGTGCCCACGGTCCGCGATGAACAGACGGGACAAGTGACGGACGAGCCGTTCCCACACGTGAATGACCGCGAATCCTTTGATCTGCTGTTAAGAAGACGAACGGGGGAAAGGATGCGGAGGGCGAATCGTGCACTCTGGCAGCGCTTCTGTGAGGCATTTACAGTCGCGGCGTTGGGCTGCGCAGGGTATTACGTATGGAAAGGCCGTTTGGGGGGTGCGATTCTGGTAGAAGGGTGACACGGAACTAGACCAAGAAGGGCAAGAACGGAGGAAAGTGAAAAGATGGTTCAGGAGATGAGGCCAAAGAACAGATTGAAGGAAATCGGGGGCAAATGAGTGGGAAAGGAAACAGGACGAGCAATAGTGGGACTCGAGAGAAGGAGAAAGATGATGGAAACGAGTGGAAATTAACGGGCATGAGTGAAGGGGAACAGAACAGAACATACGTGTAACGTATGTATACCTAAGACTATAGGTAGGTAATGCCTTGCCTACATTAATTGAGCCAGATTAATGGGTCCCTCTCTCAATTCCTTGTTCCTCTTGATTTCTCTCATAGGTACCTAGGTATGTATTTGGCCACAATTCACTCAACAAGCGTTCAGATGGGTGCAGTTGCTTCACCCGTGACGGTGACCTACACACCTAGGTACCACTTTCTAAGTTTCATGTGGTGTAGGGCCCCTATGATCAGGCTTCGATAAGGAAACGCTTCTGAAGAACATCCAAGTACACTACGGAGTACGACCAGAAACTCATTTTACCCGCCGGAATCGTCCATCTGCCGAGATTCGAGTCGATGGACCCCCTGTTCCAGTCACGAAATGACTGTGAACGAGAGTTCGAACAGGCACTCAATAAAGTCTATGTCTGTCAAGCTATAAGAAGGAAAAAAGGAAGGAAGAGAAGAGAGTGTGTGGCGGGAGGGTAATCTATATACCTAACCTGGTGTGGAGGCTTTCACCAGGGTGGCTTATATTTGTCGTTGACAACGATGCTCATGCCATGGTTGAAGGCGGTGGAAGCACAAGTATTTATGTATACCCTTCAACGTGAGATCGCTCATGGGGTCGTTCTCTAGTATCTACCCTCGAGCCCTCAAACCGTGTGTTCACAGTGAGGACGATTACGATTTTGGTCCATTCCTTATATTACGGCACTTCCTTCCTCATCATTCATCACTCATAACCGGCAACGCATCGTCTTTAAAAGATTTTCCTCCTCTTGCGTCAGAAACATGTGCTGCGGAACGATGGCCACTTCCCTCCGGATCACAATCTCGCCCACGTGCAGATGTGCTCGTGTGAAATTCGTGGTGCGGCCCGCCCCGACGGTAGCCTCGTCTGATGAGCCACCAGCCCCCTCGTGCGAGGGAGAACGAGACTGACTCGTCGCTTCCGCTTCCGCTTCCGCTTTCGCTCCCGCAGTATGCAGGTCCGGGCTGCTCCCACCCTTTTCTTCATCCAACATACTCGCCGTCTTCCGCAGCTCATCCGACGACCGTCTCCTCAGGATTGAAAACGATCGTCTGCACTCTTCAGGCGTCCACCAGTAAATCGGGAACCACCGCTCAATATTGTTCACCAGAAGCGCCATCACCAGCATCAGCACGCAACCCAAGAGCACGACGGGCAGTAGGAACCATCCAATATTCACCAAGTTGGCATCAACCACAGCCAGCAGCGCCGTCGCCCCGGCTGGAGAATGAACCGTCTTGGTCAGCGCCATGAGGGCCGTGGCGGAAGCACATGCGAGTGCACCTCCAACCCATTGAATATCCGTGAATCGGTCACTGAGCTGAAAGAGCTTGGCCATGGCTATGCCTGTAAATGCGGAGATGATCTGGCCGCATATGGCATTCGATGGAGTAGAACTCCAAGACTGCTGCTGCGCCCTATGTTTTCCCATGATCTTCCGTCAGTGCTTGCGTCTTCACTTCCTCTTTCTTCATGTTGCTGTCTCTACTACGAAGGGGGCTATGATGGATGATGGGATGTACCTGGGCATCTCACGGTCTCTACCCCTGCTAGCGGGGAAGGTGAATAGGCGAGCTCCCGCACTTACAAAACTGCCCACAATCATGGGCGCGTCATGGGACGTAAACGAGTGAATACCTTGCTTGGATACGCCCTCGATCAGAAGAATGGCGGCACAAAGACACCAATGACTGCCCAGAAGATGGGCATCAGGTTGCCCGTCTCGTGGGGCTTCGTCTTACGATAACCCAGAAACCATGCTAGCGGGTATGGAACGAACTTCCATGGCGGGGACGGACGGCACGAAAGGATTGAGATAGCGATCGATATTGAAGTTCCACGTCCGATGGGGAAGCACCATGGCGACTATGCCGGAAGGTCGGAGGGTCGGAGGGTCGCAGTGTCGGCCGTGTCGGCCGGCCGAAAGGCTAACCTATCGACTGTCCCGTCGAGTCGCTGTCGCTAGGCCGAGAATGCGAGAGGCGTTCTCCGTTTGAGAAGAAGTCGACCGACAATGCGTATGGCGGGAGGGGAGGCGTTGATATGTCTCTTGCTCCCGGCTGTGGACTCCGAAAGGGGTTTGTTCGTCAACGTCTGGCGGCGGCGTTGACTCGGGAATCGGCATTGTGGGGCGCCACTTTGATACGTCATTTCTTGAGTGCTGATAAGAATACGGATAGCTAAAAAACAAAAAGGAAAGACATGAAGGTTAAAGAGAGATGGAAGAGGCGCGGAAGAAAGGTGGAAAGAGGAAGAAACTGAGAACGATCAGCGAGTCAATTTGTTGTGCTACAATTGTGCTTGATACTGCGCTGACGACGGGCTCCAGCTCAGGCTCAGGCCGCAAGCATTACCTTGATCTCTCTCACCACAAAGTTCATTGCATCTACTCACATCAAATAATCAATCTTCTTTGGCTGAGTTTATAGAAACATTGAAATCATAAAGAGGAAAATCGCACATATTGTTGCCGCATTGAACGCAGCCGACGACACAAGCGCTCAAATAACGTATCATGCCTGTTCTTGGCTCGTTGAGAACGGGTTTATGATTTCGCTCCTACACTTTGTCGCACATACAGAGTTGACTTAACAATGAGCATAAACGGATTGCTGATGACTCTTTGTGACTGACGAAATCAAGCGGCGGGTGATGGAAGCACAAGCGGTAGCAGCAGCATGCTGCGACCGTCGACGGCAACCCTGAACCTAACCCTAAGAAATTATATCAAGATGGCCTCATCGAGTCTACATTACTCTCCATCCCGTGTCTATTCGCTCCCTCCCCATCCTTCGACAACAAAATCGCTATGATAACACCCGCTGCCACGTTAAGAGTCGCTCCGTCGCGGTGGTCAATGATTTTGCGTGCCGATGCGGTGCAAGTTGGTGCCACCAACTGCTTTGCAGTTTACAATGAATACACTCTCGACAATTCTATTCCTCGCACTCAGGGCTTGCATTCCACACAAATAGCTAGCAAAGCCTTAAAAGCCTCAGTTCAGTCTCTGTTCTTTCCATCCCTGAGACCACCACCGGCCTCTGGCCCTCTTCGTTCCCTCTTGGAACGTAGCCATCGAGCCAGCCTCCAGGCCAGGAAGACAGGATTGTCGTCAATGACACCATACAGCAGGTTGACGCCTACATGGAGGCTCATTAACCGGGCTAGTCCGCCAAAGGGGTCAACTTCATTTTGAAATCGGCTCCTGCCGAGCGAGCCACTGCGCTCACACCGGACATGATCAAAGTGAAGTCCGTCATGTGTAACAAATCTCTCTAGACTCTTTCGATGCATTACAAGTTCTATTTTCGGAGGCATCGACCACCTCCGCGGCATTAGCAAGGACCTCCAGGCTCTATCCACGAAATAGCGCCGTCCTCCGAGCAGCTGACCTTGTATTTTGCGGATGGCGGACCTTGCTAATGCATGCTTCGGAAGTGGTCGATGCCCCCGAGAATGGACCCCGTGAGGCATCGGTAAAGAGGCTAGTTGCAGATAGTGGACTTGATTTTAAACGACTCAGGCAAGCTCCAGGGTGTTCGCTTGGCAGGAGCCGAGTGCGAAGAAGTGAAGTTGGCCAATTTGGCGGACCAGTGGCAGCATGGGTAATGAGCCTCCATGTAGGCGTCAACTTGTTGTATGGTGCCATTGACGACAATATTGCCTTCCTTGCCTGGCTCGATGGCCACGTCTTAAGAGGTAACGAAGAGGTCGGTGGCGGGCTCAGGGATGACAAGAGCAGATACTGAGGCCTAAGGGGTGGCTTAGCTGTCCGTGTGTGCAGCGGTTCACGTGGGGATGAAGAGAGAGTACCTCACGTGGAAAGTAGAATCTTCACGTGGAAAGTAGAATCTCAATCGGATCAAAGACGTCACCCTGAGGAGGTGCCAACATTCCTTCCTTGGCTCCATGGATAACATTGTCGTAGGTTCTCCATCTGGAGCGTCTCGCGGCTACCTACGGAGTAGATATACAGAGTTTAAACCCACTTTGATATCAGTATTACGCCGCGAAGTTCCACAGAAAAGCAATCCGAAAAAGCACAGCCGCACAGGGGGGGGCCTTTCCGGACTCGGGAAGGTTGTATGTAGCGCTTCTAGACGAAACAAGAGCTTACATTGCTGCTTGGCCTGTCGTGTTGTGTTTCCACAAAAGAAAGGGGAAGAAACCAGGAAGAAGAAGAAGAAACAAACAAGGAAGAAGAAGGAAGAAGAAGAAGAAGAAGAGGGAAGTAGAGGGCGGTCGGCACCCTACGCGATGGAGAAACAAGTCCGGACATGGCAAGACCGCAGTCCCGACTCCCGTGTCTGGGGACCACATTTTGGTGCCTCGTTAGACACCATACGTGGCCGCGTGATGATCAACTTGAGACGAAGACGACACCATCTCACCAGCAGTGTGGGTGAAGAGCCTTCGGCAGTTTCCATATTTGCCTCGATCGCACCGTTATACAACTTCCGGGCATACCTATACCCTTTAATCTTTTGTAGCCGTGCAGTATTCCCCAAACGAAAGGTAGCCCTAGCGAAGGGACGCAACCGTGCAGGCCTCGAATGGCTCAGGCAGGACTACCTAAATCGCGAAAGCGCGCATGGGATACCTACGACGGGCTGACGAAGTCCGGAGAGTGTCGCAGTCGGGGATGGGGATTAGAATGAGCGCAAGGCAGTGCGGCCGCTGGCGACTGTTAGCCGGTACATACCTAGTCAAAGGGTTGAGAACTTGAGTCTTGACATTTGACAACCACCCGCTCTATCACGGGTTGACCCGTTAGGAGGTATTGAATATACCTAGGTACATACGTACATACCCCCCTGTGTTACGTGTACAAATGAAAATCTGCACACACAGAACACGATTCTATTTCACTGTGTTGACATGATGCCTTCGTATATGTGTTTGTCCACGCCTCTGCCCGTCTGCTCAATCGCCCTTCTTCAAGCTTACTACGCCTGCCCGGAAGCCACCCACGCCGTTGCTGATATAGCATTTTTCGCCATCGACAAGCTGGTCAGCTCTGATTTCCTGCTCAACCGCCAGACCTCTGTGTATTTCACATTTGTTAGTAACCGAGGCGAATGGAATTTTAAGTTGCAGGTGCATGGCGTGCGTACCGCTCTAAAGCCCAGCGTCTTGTTGTGCCGTCGTTCCCTCCGCTTCCATGCTCGCGGCTGAATGCACGAGACACGGGGGGCGTAATCCAGCGTCCATCGCGCCAGAAATATGGCGTCGTTATACTGCCTTCCATGATGGTCCCGTCTTCATTGTTCGTGATGAGGACCTCCACAGCATCTGCGGGATGAGTCGACCCAATCTCCGCTCTCTGTCGAGCATCCTCATACACAGTTCGGTTGGTAGTCTTGAAGTGGGTGTACTCGGAACGAGGCGACTTCACTTCGTCTACCATGACTGTAAACAATGGAGGGACCTGAGGCTGGCTGGACAGCGGCTGGGTGTCAGGAGCAGGGAGTGATTCTGGAAATAAGTTGCCCAAGGCAACTGCAGGTGTTTTGAACTTCTTAAAGCTGATTTCGCCTTCATGACTCACCACGATGCGCAATCGTAGCGGTTCCGACTGCCCCGGTCCGACGGCATTCGCAGCAGACTTGGCAAGAAACTCCAGGCCTTCGTTTCCAGCGAGTTTCTCTATCGCCTGTTGCCACTTCCAGTACGTCGCCGCCCGCAGCATCCGGTCTCTGTGGTAGTCCAACATGTACAATGGAGATTCATTGTGGTTGTTCCATCCAGCATACCCTAACCCCTTGGAGGGAACCTTTTTCAGGTCGACATCGTATCTCAAGGAGGTGAAGATGGAAAAGTCGGTCGACATCTTTGCGATGGAATCAGGCCGCGACGACTGAACGTGTGCGAGAGAGGTGGGCGGGAATTAGGATATGAGGAGATACAGACGGTGCAGCGTCGGTATAAAAGGAGGAGATAACAGAGGGATTCGGAAGCCTCTATGGTTGCATCGGGTATCGCATCGGACAAAGCTGGGTGTGTTTCTTACAAATCCCGAGCCAGAGGTGTCAGCAACGGGAACGTGATGCCGGTAATAAGCGGAGAGGCTGTCATGGTGTCAGAGGCGGTACGGTATATCGCGCACACTCCAGCCAGGCATCATATTGACATGAGCTCACATGATGCAATTGGCCACCGCTGCAAAACTCTGTTTAAAATTAACAGGTCTATGAGTAAACTTGAAAGCGCAGCAAGAATGAGGGCCGCGACGAACATGAGCCAGAAGAGCAAGCATTCTCTTCTCGTCTTCTCTGTTGACGTTTCGCCGACACAATAATTGGGGCCCTGAATTGATCTTCCGAGTCCCGACTCCCGAGGAGGAGGCTGACATGCCATTGGCCACAGCTTACCTATGTCGGTACCCAGGTACTTAGGTACCTTGGTCCATGTACCTTATGTGGGCCCCAGTCAAGCAGCCGTTGAGCAGCAGAGCGGCGAAATTTCGACGGGCTGCTGCTGCGCTTCTACCTCTCTCTGCCTGCCATTGACGCATTCATCAAGGCAAAGCGTTTTTTTTCGTGCGCCTGTCCAGCCAGCAACACCAGCCTTCACCATCTCGGTCTGCCCTCTGGTATCGCGCCATCCGACCAGTCTCTGTTCACCTACTTTGCCCTTTCTAGTCTTCCTTTTTGTTATCAGCATTCCGTACCCTCACATCATGTCTACCTCCTTGCCGTCAATGCCTCCCCCGAGGCCCGTGGCCATTCCGCTAGATGCGCCGTCGTCAACCTGGGACCGCCTCACTTCGTGGGTTTCCGAGAACAAAGCCGCGATCTACACCATTGCAGGCGTTGCTGTTGTCGTCACTGGTGCTGGGGCGGTTTACTACTTGAACTCGGACGCGGTATGTTTTCGGCTTGTTTGATGCAGCTTTGTTATTCCAGTCCCGCCTCATGTGCTCCATCTGGCTGCCACCTGTTTTTGCGAGTTTCATTCTCACCACTTGCTTTTGGTCAATATTATTGAGCATCTCGCGTCGGACGGGGCCAAAGGTTACGTGGCTAACGGCTTTGACCTACCAGAAATCGAAATCAGACTCAGCCCCTAAGCTCAGCAAGAAGGAAAGACGAAAGCGAAAAGAGGCCGAGCGTAAGGCCGCAGAGACCAAAGAATCAAGTCCTGTCGAATCGAATGCAAATACTGCCACGGTGGAGAGCGAGGAAGAACTCCCCGAGGTTGACGAAGAGAGCGTCAAGAATCTGACACCGGAGCAACGTGAGCAGTACGCCGCAAAGCTCAAGCAAGCCGGGAACCGAGCGTACGGAGACAAGGCATATAACAAAGCCATTGGCTTCTACTCGCAGGCTATTCTCTGCAAGCCCGACCCCGTCTTCTACTCCAACAGAGCCGCTTGCTATAGCGCCATGAGTGAGTGGGACAAGGTCGTGGACGATACCACCGCTGCCATCAACATGGATCCTGAGTACATCAAGGCCATCAACCGTCGAGCTACCGCCTACGAGCACCAGAAGAAGTACTCGGAAGCTCTGCTCGACTTCACCGCCTCGTGCATCATCGACAACTTCAAGAGCGAGTCGACCGCCCACGCCGTCGAGCGACTCCTTCAAGTGTTTGCGGCGCACCGCGCCAAGGAAATGCTGGCTTCTCGACCTGTCAAGCTTCCCAGCCCCATCTTTGTCGGCAACTACCTCCAGAGCTTCCGACCCAAGCCTCGCCCTGCGGGTCTCGAGGACTCAGTCGAACTCGACCCCCAGACCGGCAAGGGCCAGCTTCAGCTCGGTCTGCAAGCGTTGGAGAAGAAGACGGGAGAGGGGTACGAAGAGGCCAGACAAGCGTTTGACAAAGCGCTAGAGCTCGGTCACCTGGGCGAGTACGAAGCTCTGGCCTACAACTCTCGCGGCACCATGCGAACTCTGCTTGGGAACCACACTGAAGCTACCCGCGACTTCGACAGGAGCATCGAGCTCGACCCCACCATGGTTCAGAGTTACATCAAGCGCGCCAGTATCAGTCTTGAGCTAGGTAATCCTTCCGAGACCGTGTCTGAGTTTGCCAAGGCTATTGAGCTGAACCAGGGGGACCCTGACATCTACTACCACCGCGCACAAACCAGCTTCATCAAGGGTGATCTTGCCGACGCCCAGAAAGACTACCAAAAGTCGATTGACCTGGATAAGGACTTCATATTCTCTCACATACAGCTTGGTGTGACCCAGTACAAGATGGGCTCTATCGCCTCGTCCATGGCCACCTTCCGACGATGCATCAAAAACTTCCCCAAAGTTCCCGATGTCTACAACTACTACGGTGAGCTGCTGCTCGACCAAGGCAACTACTCGGAAGCTGTGGAGAAGTTCGATAAGGCCATGGAGATGGAGAAGCAGACAAAGCCCATGTCTATGAATGTTCTGCCTCTTATCAACAAGGCTCTTGGCCTCTTCCAGTGGAAGCAAGATTTCAAGGAGGCCGAGCAGCTGTGCCAGAAGGCCCTCATCAGTAAGTCTATCTTCGAACCTTGACCCTTGACGATCTACACAATCGACGCACTTCATTGTATTTACCTGAATTTCTGTCTTTTCCCTCTTTCTGTTCCTTCCCAATCTAACGCACTCTCTTCCTTCTAGTCGACCCTGAGTGTGATATTGCTGTAGCCACCATGGCTCAGCTTCTCCTGCAGCAGAACAAGGTCACCGAAGCTCTCAAGTACTTTGAGCGCGCCGCTGAGCTCGCCCGCACCGAAGCGGAAATTGTCAACGCCCTTTCCTACGCCGAAGCCACCAGGACACAGGTTCAGGTCGCCGAGAAGTACCCGAAACTGGCAACCAAGCTGGCTGGTGCGGGCGGCGCCGGCCCCTCAGGCATGGGCATGGGTCGATAAAGCAGAACCTCACTCTCGATAATGAAAAAAAGGGAAAGAAGAAAAAGAACCTCCGGACCGTTGTAATCGTACTTTTATTTTAGGCCTTTTTTTTTTACCATCTCGGTCACCACGATTCCCCATCTTTGTTTCTACCTTTAAAGTTCATCATTCTGTAGAAAGAAAAGCAGCACCCTTCGCATAATCAACAGCACAGGATGCAGAAAGGACTGGAGCAAAAAAAAAAAAAAAGGGAGGG